>VSMD01140053.1:0-63510 GCA_008750895.1 Mirza zaza | reverse complement strand
AGAAAAATACATTATATTCACCTACAATGCAAAGAGCCTAAGAAAGATTTAGGCCCAGGAGAAGAGTTTAATAACAAGATTTAGAACAAGAACTGGAAGCTACCTCTAGTCTCTTTGTTTTAGAATCTGAAAGCAACCAGCAGGGACGCTTCTGTGCACAGCAAATGGACCCAGGAATCTATAATCTCGACTGGGAGAGAGGGAAGTGAGTGGAGTTTGGGGGACCTTCCCAGCCCTATCATAGGTCAAATTAGTCCTTATCCTCTCTCTTCTATCCTCTCTCTTCTTCACTCTTATTGTTATTAAAATTTCTTATCCTTTAGGTATAGTTTTTGATTGACTATGGTCTGCTTTTACCTCCATGGAAATAAGGGAGAGGCTACTGTGTGGCTGGCGGTGGGGTGAGAGGGAGAATTGGGGAATACATGGAATATGATCAGGTTCAAACTTCCACAATCACTGAATGTGATTAGCTCCCCAGGAGGTTCCTGCTGGTTGCACTTAAGAGCCCAGGGAAGAAACCTAGATGAGAAACCCAGGGGTCATCCTCTGTTCTTCCTTCTTCCTCACCTTGCATGTTCAATACACCCTGCAGCGTGCTCGCTGATGGAAGCCTGTTCATGTCAATCTAATTGTCCATGCAGCACCTACATGTCATCACCACCCCAGCAGACCCCTGAGAAGGCTTCTCTAAGAGCCGCATTGTCCTCTTCTCTTTATTTCCAGGTTTTTATCAAACCAGACACTTTCTAGGTGGTGGTGTCAGTGGTTATTGAATGAATGAGTTCAATTTAGCAGTGCTAAATTGGTGCTGACCAACGATGGCCAAATCAAAGTGCAGAACTCAGTTTGGCAGGATGGTTAAATGACAGACACAAATAATACCCAGAGTAAGCTGGGCCTGAAAGCCCAGGAGAACTACCCGAGCCCTTTGAAACCTGTGCTACTATGTTGTCTCATGCCCTGAGACCCTGGAGACCTGGCCCACAGTGACTCTCCAGACCACTGGTTCTCAAAGTGCAACGTGGGGACTTTGGGGGTCCCCGAGATGCATTCAGGAGGGTCAGTGAGGTCAAGACTATTTTAATAGCTTTGTTGAGATGTTATTTACTTTTCACTCACATTCTTTCATGAATCTACAGTGGAATTTTCCAGAGGTTATATGACATGCAATGACATCATCACTCCAACAACTCGTGCAATATCTGCCAGTGTACAATGTGTTTAAACTTTTCTAGTTTTAATTTTTAATATAAGAAATATCAATAAGTATAACCCACATTATAAAAAAATCTCCCTAGGGTCCTCAGTAGTCCTAAGAGTGTAAATCATTCCCACGACCAGATAATTCGAGAACTGCTGCAGTAACAACCCTCTCCAGGGTCCATCCCTGACAGGCCAGGCTCCATGCAGAGGAGGCCTCATTGCTCTGGTCGCAGATGCTGAGTCCCTCTCACCTCCACGGGCCTTGCAGAGCCTGTCACTTGCTCAGCCCAGCCTGTAGCCCTGATGCTGATGGCTCCAGTGCCCACACTCCCCACCTCCCCTGCGTGCTGAGTCCTTATCAGACTTCTCAGATAGTGCTTTGTGTGGAGGTGGGCCTGGGAGGCACTGGAATCTGAGGGATCAGAATGGCAACTGGAGAGGAAAAGGAGACCCTCTGGCTCAAGCAGGGTGCCCTTGTCAGTCTTGTATGTCTCCTAATTGCTTCTAGGGTCTGTCCGAGTATTTCCCACTCAGTCTCTGCTTCCCTCCACAGCCCTTTTGTCACTCTGTGACTTTTTTCCATCCCCATAATGAGAGCAGAGACATGGCCTGTCAGGGATATTTTTTTATTGGGAAACAGAGAGAAAGAGATGACACTGGTCTTGGAATAGGTTCAGAGTCCACAGGAAGGGGTGAGCTTTGTTAGGGTTTGCGGAGATTACTGGGGAGGAAATACAAGCAGAAAACCTCATTGCCTTCACCAAAGAGTGTGGAGTTGTGCTGTGAAGAATTTTGGCAAATTTTCCATGGATTTAAACAGTTTTCTTGCATTAATTTTTTAACCGTGTTTGTTCCTGGAAACATTAATAAAGTTGTTGAATTCCATGGAGACAGCGGATCAGGTCCTGTATTCTTGTAGGGATCTCATACAACCAGCAGGAGGCAGTGTGGTAGAGGAGAAAGCTACTGGACATACTGGCCTATTTGGACCACAGCTGGAAGGTTTGAGAACACGGCACTTCTGAGCAAATCATGCTGTCTCCTAGGTGAGGAGCTGGGAGGGGTCATTGATTTGGGGAGGAAAACCCAGTGGACTATGACAGTATCATTCTCCTTCAGTGGCATCTTCCAGGTTGTGTGGTGTTCCCTATTGTTGATGGAAGTAAGAGGGTGGAGGTGGGCAGGGTGCAGTATTTTCACATCCAGGCTGCAGAGGGTGGCTTCTGAGGGTCACTTCTGCTTTGGTGGGCATTGTTGCTGGCATGGGGGACGCTGCACAGGGGGACACTTCTGCTGGCTGGGGGGTGGGGGGCAAGGCTCAGGCACCTTGGGAGGACAGGGCTGTGGGACTTGGGGAGGAGGCTGGCAGGGTACTTTGCATTGTTGCTGCTGCTGATAGGACATGTTCCCTAGATTGAAGATAAACTGAAAGGAAAAAGAGAAAAGTACTTTAGAATGAGACAACATCATTGGGGAGAAAATTATTCCCAAAAACATCACAAGGGAGAAGCACCCCTTTCTTTCATGGCGATGATAAGATGTTCCTATTGCACTCACTCTCGAGACCACCCGCCCCACAGGAGCCCTTGGTGGGGCTGCCCCACGCAGGGCCAGGGGCTGCTCTGCCCGCCCCTCGCGGGGGGTGGTGTGTGGACTGCTCTCTTCCCTTCACCTGGAGCTTTTTCACACCACAGCAAGTCAGAGGAAAGAGAAGATGTGGGAAGTATCTGGAAGGCAAGCCTTGAAATAAAAGGTAAAATATCTTTAGAACAGTCAGTCAGCTTGAGGCAAACAGGGTTGGGACGGCAGGACACTGGCTAATTTTAATAAGCTCTGTTGCTGCAGATAGTCTAATTTGAAGGGAGATCGGATTATATTTTTTCCACCATGAAACATTCCTTTCTTTGGCGCTGTGCCCCCTTTTCCTGACTAAGGCATTTCTTCTTGTTACTCAACCCTCTTGGCAACATCCCTAGATCTTCCCTACCATCCATCCCTACTACTTTACACTTGATTACTGCTTTGCCAAGAATAGTCATTATCCCTTGTCATGATTGTTCTTAAGCATTAGAATCCAGGAGCAGTTGGTTGTCTCTCCGTGTTCTGGCCTATGTCCCAAAGCTAAATCATCAAATAAGAGAAGTATATTCAAAGTAAAACACAAGAAGAACAAAGACTGGGAACTTTGCAAGCCAGATTCTCACCTCAGCTTTACCAAAATCTATTGGGTGACCTGAAGCTTCGGTTTTCTCAAAACAGTGGTCAGTAAACCTTTTCTGTCAAAGGCCAGATAGTGAACATTCTGTACCTAGCAGGCCAATCTGTGTCGCAATTTTTCAACTCTGCTGTTATAGTGGAAAAGTAACCATAGACAATATATAAGCAGATGGGAGTAGCTATGTTCCAGTAAAACTTGACTGTTATAAACAGGTGGCAGACCGGATTTGGGCCACCAGTTTACTTTGCTGAACCTTCTTTTAGAGCTTCTGACTTTGGATGTGTTTCCATCTCACTTCTCCCTGCTTGCTGTCGGTCCTACTTTGTCCTTATTTTCCTGTCTGTTCTGTGCACCTGTTTCTATTGCTGTTTCTGGCCACCCGGCTTTCCTTTCTGCTTCCCACCCAACCCCTGCTCTGCGCAATCTTTTCATTCTGTCTAACAGGAGCTGACTGCCGGCCCATTGGAGGGTTTCCTCTGCCACAGTGCAGTCTCCACACTCACCTGCTTGTCTTCAGGCTGTTCTGGCCTCAGGGATCCAAGCGGCGTAAGGAAGCCCAGAGCAGAGTCCTTTTATCCAGGGCTCAAGCTGGGCAGCAGGAGGAAACCTAAGGGGTTTCCCCACCGTTTCCTGGTGTCCTGATGTCTCACTCAGTTCTCGAAAATACCTGCCAAACTCCCTCTTTGAATTCCAAACTCCAGTTTTGCAGCTTTGGGGTGAATAACAACTTTTCTATTTCCTCTCTAAGGATTTTGTATGTGCATGCCATGGGTAGGGCAGAGGGATATCAGGTCGGATGCATTTTCCTCAAGTGTTCCTGTGTCCTTCAGCAAAGTTGCGTGGAACTGAGACAAGAAGAAAGAAATCCCTGGGGCGGGTTTCTGGAATTGTGGCTTTTTCTAGGGATCATAGGGCTGGATCCTAATGCACTTCATATTTCATGCTACTGCCTCCTCCTCACATTTTATAGACAGTAAATAAAGTTGCCATCCACACCACACACTGTCTCTAGCACTGATGTTTGGGGTCAAATGATGTTAAGACCATTTATCCAAAGACCGCTGAGCATCTAGCAGGGGCCAGGTCCTGAGACTGGGGAAGGATACAGTGATGACTAAGACCCAGGGAAGGCCCAAGAGAAGCTCACGGCCAGGTAGGAGCTAGATGTGGGCAGAGGGCAGGGACAGTAATATATGGCAGGTGTTGATCAGCACATGTCACATTAGCCTACTGGGAGATTAGATGGAAGAGGATTTTCTCTCGGGGATGCTGTACAGGGGGTTCTTCTAGAGCTTTCCTAGGCTCTGGAGCCTGACTCAACCCTCCTTCACCAGCCTCACACCATCCTGCTCCCAACGGCCATCCACAAGTGTCACTGCACTCTCTTTTCTTCTTCAGGATGGACTGACACACGGATCTTACATTATATCCTGTGTATCCAAGGAGTAAGAGGAGAACATCCCCTTTGGTTACTGGCCCTCTTTCTAGGTCCCTTGAGTCTCTTTTGCCCTTGGGACTCATTTCCTGCATACAAGGCTGTGATCTTGGAGTCCTGGGCTACCTTTTCCTACCTGGTAGCTCAGGATTTCTTGGGAAAGTCTTAAAAGTGTGGGCAGACCAAAGAGTGCCTCAAACAGAGTCTAAATCCCCAAGGAATATACATCTCAGATTTTAGCAAAGCCCCATTTTTAATGGAAAATGCAGTAAAGGTTTATCTATCAGCCCCCAAACAAGGCCAGTTTGAGAGGGATCTAGGGATAAGAGAGGAGTGTAGTATCAAGTATCAGACAAGAGACACAGGCTTTGGCTGCTGCCTTTGTGTCCTGACCTGCCTGAACTCTGAAACCGAGGACCCCCGGCATCCTTAGCCAGTCAGTGGCCACATCCCCCTGCTGTTGCCCAAAGACAGGAAGCTCGGGGAAGGTGCCTGCTGAGGGAAAGACTCTCACTCTTCTCCATCTCCCTAAACGCAAAATTTTAGCCTTCTTCTTCCTATACTGTTATCCAAGACTATTCTAGAAATGTTTTTGTTATCCCTTCAAATGGCTTCTTCAAGAGATTCTGATCCTCCCTGATCAGGGAGGTACTTGTGTGGCCGAAGGCACTAGGTGAAATGGGAAAAGGGCCAAAAGCCCATGGAAGGTGAAGAACTTTGGCCTTGCCCACCATGGCCAACCCTGCCTCCACACAGGAGATTTCCTTCTTTACTTTTGTTAGTGCCTGGATGGTGCACTGAGTTAGAATAGACATGAGAGGCAGTCTCCATCAGACCCATGAGACGAAATGTTTTTTTCCACACTTTGCTTTTCTACTAGAACCTTTAGCAGTGACCAAACTAGAATTTTCAGTGCAAAGAGGTAGTTTGTGTGTTCAGAAAAAGTGGCATCAGATAACCTAGATGCAGAAATTCTCTATGATTTCCTAGCCTGGTCTGAGTCCAGAATAAAAGGATCCAGGTTGGACCTCCTCATGCTTTTCCATCCTCTGAGGACAGGAGCAGCTCTGAGAGGGTGAATGCGGCTCCTGCCTTTCCTACTCAAATCCCCTGGACCCTGTGTATTTGAACTCTAAATTGACTTTGTAGATAGATGTGGAGGGATTAACATGGATAAACACTGATTTGGTGGGTAAACAGAAATGAGAAATATTTACGATTAAAAGGGCTGTAATTCAGGTGTTGGTTTAAAAATAAGTAAACTGTTAACACTTGTCAAAACTCATTAAATTGTATACTTAAAATCTGTGCATTTTACTGTAAGTTAATTATCCCATAATTTCAAAAAGAAAATTAGTGATACCACCAGATACAATGTTTCAGGTGAGAAAATTGGGGCCCAAAGATGTCAGGCTTATGGCAGAGTCAAGACCAGAACTCGGGTACCCTTATTGTCGGTCAAGTTCTTCCTGGACTTCATTGTTGTCTTTTATCCTCTGCAGTTTGGAAATAAACGTAAGACTGCAGAAGACAGTGGGTTGTAGAATATTCCTGTATTCCTGTGCCTGACATGTGTAACTTTGGTGCAATTCATATGCAGAGCTTGCTTGATTTGGAAATGCATAGTTTTGTGGAGAGTGTGAGTGTGCTCAGGAAAAATGGGAAAGAGAGATGGGGTAGGGAGAAGAAGGTGTTTACATAGGAGTGTGTGCCTTGAGAACCAACCAAAAGAGAAGGCAGATGTCTTAGAAGTGTGTCTGCTAAGGACAGGCTCAGTAAGCCTGATGTGACAGAGACCAGCCTCCCTCCTTGTGAGAATCCCCTAGCAGCATGGAGAACACTAGGACTGTGGCCTTTGTTTTGTCCTTGCCTTCCAGGGAAGTGGATCTTGAGGGAGACCAATGTGTGCTCAGATGAAACCTCTGCTCAGAGTTTCTATCCACTCACAAGGAAAGAATAACTTCATTCAGCCTGAAAGTCTTCCCATTAGGGATAGAGGACTTTGCTCCTTGTCCTACAGAATCTATTTTCCCAGTCATCTTCCCTTTATTCTACTTTTCTCTCCTTTTCTGATTGCCCAGGGTTTCTCTGCTGGTTTCCCAGCTTGCCTTATATATCAGGTAATTTCAAATTCTCTCAACAACCACAGTGTTCTTCATCCACTCCACACCCTTCCCTGATGGTTTATCTATGTTGGACTTGATCCCAGTGTCAATGCCCCCCTTAGAAGATTGAGGGGAGGATGGGGAAAGTATCTAACTAGGGTAGCAGACCATGCCTGGTACTATTAAACCTAGAAGTTGGTGTAATTCCTCTCTCAGTATAATTCATACTGCAGTTAGATGTTGCCAGTACTGGTTCCTACAGGCACAGAAGGAACAGACCTCAATGAAATAAAGCCTATATATGACTAACCCACAGCTAACATCATACTGAATAGGTAAAAGCTGAAAGCTTTTCTGCTAAGAACTGGAATTAGACAAGTATGCTCACTTGGACCACACCTATTCAATGTAGTACTGGAACTCCTAGCCAGAGCAATCTGGCAAGAGACAGAAATAAAAGGTATTTAAATTAGAAAAGAGGATATCAAATTGTCCCTCTTTGCAGATGACATGATCTAATATTTAGAAAAAGCTAAAGAATCCACCAAAAAACTCTTAGATCTGATAAACAAGTTCAGTAAAGTTCAGTATACAAAATCAACATATAAAAATCAGTATTTTTTATATACACCAGCAATGAACTAGCTGAAAAAGAAGTCAAGAAAGTAATCACATTTACAATAGCTACAAAAAATATAAAATTCTAGAAATAAATTTAACCAAGGAGGGGAAATAGCTTTACAAGAAAAACTACAAAACACTATTGGAGAATTGAAGAGCACACAAACAAATGGAAAGACATTCCATGCTCATGGATTGGAAGAATCAATATTGTTAAAATGACCATACTATCCAAATCAATCTACATATTCAATGCAATCTCTATCAAAATACTAATGACATTTTTTTACAGAAATAGAAAAAATAATCCTAAAATTTGTATGAAACAAACAAACAAAAAGCCTGAATAGCCAAAGCATTCCTGAACAAAAAGAACAAAGCTGAAGGCATCATGCTACCTGACTTCAAAATATATTACAAGTCTATAGTGACCAAAACAGCATGGTATTATATAAAAACAGACACATACACAAGTAGAACAGAATGAAGAACCCAGAAACAAACCCACATATTTAAAGTCAATTGATTTTTGACAAATATACCAAGAAAATACATTGGGGAAAAGAGACTGTCTTCAATAAATGCTTCTAGGAAAACTGTACATCCATATACAGAAGAATGAAAGTAGACTCCTATCTCTCATATACAAAAATCAACTCAAAATTGACTAAAGACTTAAATGTAAGACCTGAAACTACAAGACTACTAGAAGGAAATGTAGGAGAAACACTGTAGAACATTGGTGTAGTCAAAGATTTTATGGCTAAGATCCTCATGTGTACATATGGTAGTAAAATTCAATAGAAATCAAGCAGGTGGGATTAGGAACCAGCAACCCCTTTACCTCGGTTTTCTTCAGTCCAGCATTTGCAGCAGAGCAGAACGTGGAGGGACCCCTGTAGATCCTGATGAAGGCTTCATCATTCTCACATTCATAAGACCGCCAGGGCCTAGAAGCAGCGCTCTCAGAATTGGCCGCTGAGACCGACGTGCCGGTTGTGTTTGTGAAACAGAGAAAGATAGGCAGCCATGGTTCAATCTTGAAGGCTTACCAGGAGGGCAGACTTCAAAAGCTACTAAAAATGAATGGTTCTGAGGGTCTTCCTGAGTCCTATGACTATGACCTTATCATCATTGGAGGCGGCTCAGGAGGACTGGCAGCTGCTAAGGAGGCAGCCAAATATGACAAGAAGGTGATGATCCTGGATTTCGTCACTCCCACCCCTCTTGGAACTAGATGGGGTCTTGGAGGAACATGTGTGAATGTGGGCTGCATACCTGAAAAACTGATGCACCAAGCAGCTTTGTTAGGGCAAGCCTCACAAGACTCTCGAAACTACGGATGGAAAGTCGAGACGGTTAAACATGATTGGGAAAAAATGACAGAAGCTGTACAGAATCACATTGGCTCTCTGAACTGGGGCTACCGAGTTGCTCTGTGGGAGAAAAAGGTGGTCTATGAGAATGCCTATGGGCAATTTATTGGTTCTCATAGGATTAAGGCAACAAATAATAAAGGCAAAGAAAAAATTTATTCAGCAGAGAGATTTCTCATTGCCACTGGTGAAAGGCCACATTACTTGGGCATCCCTGGCGACAAAGAATACTGCATCAGCAGTGATGATCTTTTCTCCTTACCTTACTGCCCGGGTAAGACCCTGGTGGTTGGAGCATCCTATGTCGCTTTGGAATGTGCTGGATTTCTTGCTGGTATTGGTTTAGATGTCACTGTTATGGTATGATCCATTCTTCTTAGAGGATTTGACCAGGACATGGCCAACAAAATTGGTGAACACATGGAAGAACATGGTGTCAAGTTTATAAGACAATTTGTACCAATCAAAGTTGAACAAATTGAAGCGGGGACACCAGGCCGACTCAGGGTGGTAGCTCAGTCCACCACTAGTGAGGAAACCATCAAAGGAGAATATAATACGGTGTTGCTGGAAATAGGAAGAGATCCTTGCCCAAGAAAAATTGGCTTAGAAACTGTGGGAGTGCAGATAAATGAAAAGACTGGAAAAATACCTGTCACAGATGAAGAGCAGACCAATGTGCCTTATATCTATGCCATCGGCGATGTGTTGGAAGATAAGCTGGAGCTCACCCCAGTAGCAATCCAGGCAGGAAGACTGCTGGCTCAGAGGCTTTATGCAGGTTCCACTGTCAAGTGTGACTATGAAAATGTTCCAACAACTGTATTTACGCCTCTGGAATATGGTGCTTGTGGCCTTTCTGAAGAGAAAGCTATGGAGAAATTTAGGGAAGAGAATATTGAGGTTTATCATAGTTACTTTTGGCCATTGGAATGGACAGTTCCATCAAGAGATAACAACAAATGTTATGCAAAAATAGTCTGCAATATTATAGACAATGAACGTGTTGTGGGATTTGGAACGTGTCCAAATGCTGGAGAAGTTACACAAGGCTTTGCAGCTGCACTCAAATGTGGACTGACCAAAAAACAGCTGGACAACACAATTGGAATCTACCCTGTCTGTGCAGAGGTCTTCACAACACTGTCTTTGACCAAGCGCTCTGGGGGAAGCATCCTCCAGGCTGGCTGCTGAGGTTAAGCCCCAGTGTGGATGCTGCTGCCAAAACTCCAAACCACTGATGTATTTCCTTGCCCAATCCAAGGCAAAGTTTTCAGGAAGGTTCTTGGGCTCCTGGCACCTGTGTCTTGTGCCTACCTCCACCCAAGGCCCCCTTGGATCTCCTGGTTAGGAATCAGTGAATGGAAGGCGGGCAGCATCACACTGGGGTCACTCTGACGGACTCGAAACTGATATCAGGCAGTGCATCGAAGGGATGCGTCCATGAAGTCACCAGCCTCAAGCCTGTGTGGTGGGCAGTGATGGAACAACTGTCGAATCAGTTTCAGCATGGCCTTTCCTTTGTTGGTTTTCTTATTCCCATTGTCAAGTTTTCTAACGTTGATTGTTATTTTTCTTTTTTCTCCATGATGTTAATGATATTACAGATGAAAAATGTTAGCAATTGATTTTTATCCAAAAACAGGTCATGGCTCGAATACACAGATAAGGCATCTTGTTGCATGGAAGGGATGGGTTGGCTCACTTGGAGACTACGTAGGCTTGTCCCGTCAAAGAGAACTGTCTTATAACTAAGGTGGAGTGTTCTACTTTACTGATCTGTTTATCAGTTTTTCCTCTAATAAGTTATATGTCTAAAACAAGCAAATCTATGATTGACCCTGGCCAAATTTGCCCCCATGTGCTACATCACTGATTATTTTAAGGTATGTTTAGGAAGGGAAATGGCTACTTGGCCAGACTATTTGAAGTCATAGTCCACTGCATGGAACATGTTAGTAATGTATGTTTCCCACCATTGTTCATAACGGAGGCAGACGTACACCTGAAAATGGAGGAAAAACAGTAAATGTCTTACTTTATTTAGTTTATTTTGTGTTGGTCTAAGTGAGCTGAGATCATTAGCCATGACAAACACGTAACTTGTTTAAAACTCTTTTGTCTAGCTTTATGCTAAAAACACAAAATATCACAGCTTTATTTTGTGTGTGTTAGGGATCGATCTCTTCCTAAGAATTACCTTCATAGGAAAATAGGCCTTTTCATACTCGTGATTTAAATCTTTTGTGGTAATTGCTTTTTAAAAGAAGCTGTTAATATCATAAGTTATTATTGAACACAGGTGGATGTGAAGGATTTTCATTTAAAGACCAAGTGGTTTTGACTTTTTCTGTTGAATGAACGGCCATACTTGCTAAAGTGTTTGCAGAAGTATTTATGCTCTGTTAGTACTCCAACTTGTATTATTATAAAGACAATTAACTCTTCAGTTATATATTTCTATATAAATGTACTGTGTAAGTATTATAAGTTGAGTTTTGAACATGTGCTGTGGATATCAGGTCTCCTACCAGCAGTTGTTGTAGCTCCTTTTCTGTTCCCTTCCCTCCACCTGTATTTCTCAGCTACAACACCGAGTGGTTATTTCAAAGTATATTTCTGGGCCACCTCAGGGAACCCATGTGTCTGCCTGGCATCTAGTCAGCAGAACACCTGACCCTGTCCCACAGGGCTCTGCCTCTTGTCCTTATCCCATCTGGTTATATGAAGGAAATGGGAAAAGGGAAGAGGGGAATTGAGGCAGTTGACTTGGTTTTATTTATTTTTTTTAATTTGTTTTTTTCTCCAAGTCTGCCAATCTCTGAAATTAGAACAATAGGCAGTATGAGATAATTGTGCCTGATTATGTTGCGATTCTCTCTTAGTGGAATGGGATGTTCTTGTCCCCACAAGAAGGATTATACTTTATAGACTTGTCTTGTTTAGGTTCTGTAATTGCCCAGTGTATTGAAACACATATTAAATTTCATGTATTTTTGTTACAAATCTTCTGGAAAAAAATGTGAAACATTAAAAGGTATTAATATCCAAAAAAAAAAAAAAAAAGAAATCAAGCAGGTGGAAGGGGAGTGGAGGGGATGGTTTAATTCACACCTAACAAGTACAATGCACACTCTCTGGGTGATGGACATACTTATAACTTCGACTCAAACTGTACAAAAATAATTCATGTAACCAAAACATTTCTACCCTCATAAGATTCTGAAATAAAAAAATAAAGAAAATGATTTTTTTAATCCAAAAATATCTATTACATTTTTATATACCACCAACAGAGAGTTGGAAAGGAATTTCTTAAGATTAAAAAATTTATGGAACATTTAGAAATAAATGTAATAAAAATGAGTAAAACCAAAAAAAAGAAAAAGAAAAAAGATCCCCTCCTAAAAAAAACACAAAGATAGACAAATGAGACTATATTAAACTCAAAAACTGCACACGGCAAAGGAAATAATCAAGCTGGAGGCATCATGCTACTTGACTTCAAAATATATTATAAGTCTATAGTGAAGAAACAACCTATAGAATAAGAGAAAACATCTGCAAACTATTCACCAAACAAGGGAATACTATCCATAATATATAAGGGACTCAAACAACTCAATTGCAAAAAACAAACAGTTCCATCAAAAACTGAGCAAAGGATCTAAATAGATATTTCTCAAAGGAAGACATACCAATGGCCAACAGATATATGAAAAAATGTTCAACATCACTAATTGTAAGGCAAATGCAAATCAAAACCACAAAGAGATATCATCTTACCCCAGTTAGAATGGCTATTATCAAAAAGACAAAAAATAACATATGCTGGTGAGGATATGGTGAAAAGGGAACTGTCACACAGCATTGGTAGGAATTTAAATTAGTACACCCATTATGGATAACAGTATGGAGATTTCTCAAAAAACTAAAAATAGAACCATCATATAATGTAGCAATCCCACTGTTGGGTATTTATCCAAAGGAAAAGGAATCAGTATATCAAAGAGATACCTGCACTGCCATGTCTATTGCTTTTATTCACAATAGCAAAGATATGGAATCAACCTAAATGTCAATCAACAGATGAATGAATAAAGAAAATTTGGTATATTTACACAATGGAATACTAATCAGCAATAAAAAGAATGACATCATATTATTTTCAGCAACGTGAATGGAACTGGAGGTCATTACATTAAATGTAATAATCCAGACACAGAAAGGTGAATATTAGAGGTACTTAGTCATATGTGGAAGCTATTAATAAAAAAAGTTGATCTCATGGAGGTAGAGAGTAGAATGATAGTTACTAGGGCCTGGGAAGGATGTAGGTGTGTCTGTGGAGGATGAAAAGAGGTTGGTTAGTGGGTACAAACATATAATTATAGAGAAGGAATAAGTTATAATGTTTGACAGTAGAGTAGGGTGACTACAGTTAACAACAATGTATTATACATTTCAAAATAACTATTCTTATAATATAGTGATCATATTCTTAAGAAAGAACTCAAGCCTTAGGGAGAAATTGTAAGTGGGAGGTGAGAACAAGATAAATAGGAGTTGAATAGCATAGAAGTGAGGACCTGAAATGTTCTCAACACACAGAAGTGATAAATGCTCCTGGTGAGGAATATCCTAAATACCTTGACTTGATCATTACACATTCTATGTATGTAACAAATATCACAGGTACCCCATAAACATGTAAAAATGTTATGTATTAATAAAAAATAAAAAATTTAAAAGATTAAACAAAGAAATAAAAAACACAAACAGAATCCAAAATCTTGGGAGAATATCTTCATATCTTGTCAATTGGAAAGGGAAAAACGCATAACAATAAAGGGGCAAAATGATAAATTGGATTTCATTAAAATTTAGAATTTCTGCTTATCAAAAAACACCATTAAGATAGCAAAAATTTAAGCCACAGTGATGAAAAAGCTATTTGCAATACCTATTTCTCACAGAAGGCTTGTTTCTAGAACACACACACACACACACACACACACACACACACGACACACCCCTGCCTGCAGGTCAATAAGAAAACAATAAATAAGCAAATAGAAAAATGTCCAAGCAACTGAACAGGTAATTTATGAAAGGGTATTTCCAAATTCTCAATAAACATGATAAAGAGCTCAATCTCACAAAAGAAATGCAAATTGAAATCGCAGTGTATTGTCTCCATGTAGTCACTGAAATGGCTAACATAAAAAAGATAGACTTTAGAAAATATGGTGAACTAAATCCTCTTGTATTAACCTGGATGGAACTGGAGACCATTCTTCTAAGTGAAGTATCACAAGAATGAAAAAACAACACCACATGTATTCACCATTAAATTGGAACTAATTGATCAACACCTTATGTGCACATATGGAAATAACAGTCATCCGAAATTAAGCAGGTGGGAGTGGGGAGGAAGGGATGGGTAAATTCATACCTAACAGGAACAATGCATACTATGGGTGATGGGCACACTTATAACTTTGACTCAAATGGTACAAAAGCAATTTATGTAACCAAAATGCTTATACCCCCATAGTATTCTGAAATAAAAATTAAAAAAAAAACCAAAGGAGGAGCTCAATCAACATTTGTTGAATTCAACCATATAGAAATATTTGTTCTGATATAAAATAACATATCAGGATAAAATAAAATATAACTGAGCATCTATTGTAGCCAATGTAACTAAAATTATAAAATCTAACTTCTCTTCAACAGAAAAAAAGACCAGTGTTGGTTATTCATAGATATATGAAAAAAAGAGTTTCCCCTGAAAAGAAAAGAAAAAATGAAAAATAGTTCAGTATTTTATTATACCTTAGTACTCAAAACCCAGAAATTTTTAAGAAAAATTTGGGTGAATTTTACATCTAACTATAATAATGTTTCTTTCGCATATCTGTATTTTGTACATAAATATATACATATTTCATATACAAACCAAAAAAAAAAAAAAAAAGAAGAAAGAAAAAGACAATACCAATTTGGCCAGAGTGTGGAGCAATTGAAACTTTCATACCCTGATGATAAGAATAATAGTTGGTATAAAGATTTTGGAAAAATTAATGGTATTCACTAAAGCTGAGCACATCTCTATCCTCTGACCCAGTCATTATACTCCTAGATATGCACTCAACAGAAGTATGTACATATAGTCACAAAGAGACGTGTACATTAATATTCACATTAGCACTATTTTTAAAAATGCAAAATTGGAAATTACTAAAATGCCTGTTAACACTAAAATGGATGTGTAAATGGTGGTGTATTCCCACACAGGAATACAATTTTCAATTAACACACCAAAAATGAATCAATGATCACAAACACGATTTTGAGGGAAAAAATTCAGGCACCAAAGCACTTACAGTGTATGATTCCCTTTATGTAAAGTTCAAAAACAAGAAACTCAAATCTCTGGTGTTAGCATCAGGACAATGCTGATATTTGGGTGCTGGTGGTGACTGGGAGGGGGACAGCTGGGGTGCTGGTGACCTGCCAGTTTTCCAGCTGTGTACCAGTTACATGGTTGCTTAGCTAATGAAACTTTACTGAGCTGTATGCCTATAGTCTGTGAACTTTTCTGGATTTATACTTCAATTTTAGTTAATGAAAAGGTAACTTTAAAGAGAAGGAAGTAATCAGAATGCCAGTGTTCCTGCAACATAGTAAATAGAGAGAGGAATACAATGTGAGATGAGCCATAGCACGAAATGTTTTGTAAATAGTAAAGACTTCGGATTTTATTTAAGTTATAATGGGAAGACAATTGATCATGCAATTAGGGAGGGAATAATCTTATCTATGCTTTATATAATTACGGTGACTGCTCAGGTAACGAACTGTTGTGGCATAAGATAAGAATAAGGAGACAGGGTAGGAGACTTTTGCAGTGGTTCAGGTGAGGGATGGTGGTGGCTCCAGTTGGAATAAGAACATTGAAGACAATGGGAAGGTGAGAAGTGATAATATTTTTAAGAAATAACTCAGAACTGAGGGAGAAATTGTGAGTGGGAGGTGAGAACAAGAGGAATCAGAGTGATATCCTAGGGTCTTAAAATTATTATTATTACTTTAAAATTAGTATCATTATTTAGTTTGTGGTTTGAGCACCTTCACACATGTGGCATTGGTGTGCATATTAAAAATGGATAGAGAATATTCCACAAATGATAGATGTGACATTCTTATATAAAAAGGATATTGGGTAGATATGAACAACTTCAAAACAATAAATTCTATAACTTAGATAAAAGCACAAATTTATTGAAAATACAACTAACAAAAGCTAACACACGAAGAAATAAAAATTTGGACAGCCCTGTGATGGTCTTTTGATGTGTCAACTTGGCTAGACTATAGTCTCAATTACACATTAATCTAGGCGTTGCTGTGTAGGTAGATGTGATCAAAGTTCATAATGAATTGACTTTAAGTAAGGGAGAAAATCCTAGATAATCTGGGCTGGTCTAATTCAATCAGTTGAAAGGCTTTAAAAGCTGAGCAGAAGCATGTGGGTTGCAGCTTCAGCCCATGACGTAGAGTTACAGCTTGCCCTCCTGATGTTCTGCCCTGAGGATTTAAGACTTGCCTAGCCAGTCTCCACAATCACGTAAACTCAGTTCTTGCAATAAATCTCTGAACATATATTTCCTACTGGTTCTATTTCTCTCATTGCACTCTGATTGAGACAATCCCTATAATTATAATATTAGAGAAATTTAACTTATAGTTTAAAACCTCTGTATATAGAGAGCCCCACGTCCAAATGGCTTAAGTGGTAAATTATACCAAACACTTAAGTAAGAAAAAATTTCAATCACACAAAATCTCTTTCAGAAAATCTAGGAAGAGGGAATACTTACCAAATCTTTTTGAAGTTAGCATATCCCTCATATCAAGTCTGAACGAGGATATTAAATGAAAAGAATAAGATAGACCAGTATTCCTTGTGAACACAGAAGCAAAAATCCTTAAGGAAAATATTAGTAAACTGAGTCTAGCAATCTAGTAAGAGGATTTATCATGAGAATGCAAGATTTATTTAGTATTTTCAATGTAATTCGCCAAATTAACTGAATAAAAAGAAAAATCATATTATCATCTCAATAGACATAGAGAAAGCATTGGACAAAATCCAGCATCCATTCATGTTAAAACTCTCTGCAAACTAGGAATATAAATGGATTTTCTTTATCTGATAAAGGTCATCTATGAAAAACCTAACATCATATTTCCCCCAATATCAGGAACAAGGCAAGCATATCCCAATTCACTACTTCTATTCTAATGTTTATTGGAAGCTCCAGCCAGTGCAATAAGGCAAGAAAAAGAAATAAAAGCATGGATTGAAAAGAAGAAGCACAAATGTCTTTATTCACAGGTAATATAATTGCCTATGTAGAAATTACTAAGAAATCCACAGAAGTATATATTGAAACTAATAAGTAACTTTAGCAAGGCCACAGAATACAAGGTCAATATATGGAAATCAATTATATTTCTATATACCATCACCAAGCAATTGGAAATGAAATAAAAAATAACTTTACGAGAGTACAAAAACATCAAATGTTAGCAATATATTTAACAAAAATGTGCAAGACTTCTATGCTGAAAATTATAAAATAATATAGAGAAAAATTACCAAAGACAACAAAATGAAGATATATTCAGTGTTAACATATTGGAGAATACACTATTTTAAAGATATTAGTCCTAATAAATTGATCTATTAATTTCTTGAAATTTTAATAAAAATCTCAGGTGGGTTTTTTTTTCCAAAAATTAATGGACCAAATTAAATATGTATATGGAAATACAAAGAATCTAGACAAGTCCAGACAATCTTAGACAAGAACAAAGTTGTAGGTCTCATACCAATTGATTTAAATACTTACTATAAATGTTCACCAATCAAGGATGTGTAATTTTGGTGGATGGATGGACATATAGATCAATGGAAAGTATAAAGAGACCAGAAATAGAGCCAACATTTACGGACAAGTGAAAATGTATAAATGACCAAAGAAAGCGTATGAAAAAAGGCTTAACAACATTACTAGTCAGGTAAATGTAGTTAAAAGCCCTGTGTGGTACAATTTCAGACCCACTAACATGGCTAATATTGAAATGAATGAAAAAAGTAAGTGCAGCAAGGATGTGGAGTACTTGGAACTCTCATGTAGTGCTGGTGGGGATGCAAAATGGCATAACCAAGGTAGAAAACATTTTGGCAGTTTTTAATAGAGTTAAACATACATCTATGCTATGACCAAGAAGCTCCACTCCTAAATATTTATTTAAGAGAAATCAAAACATATTTCCACAAAAGACTTGTACATAAATGTTCATATAGTCCCCAATTGTTAACTAAATGTCCAACAGCAGGTAAATAAATCATAGAAAATTCACACAATGGAATACTGCCTAGTGATAAAAAAAAAAAAAAAAACAACTAAAGAAACTACTGAAAAAAACAATAGCATGATGAATATCAAAACATTCTGTTTAGCAAAAGAAGCCACACACAGAAGAGTATGTTCTGTACTAGGGCTTCATTTGTTTGAAGCCCTAGAATAAGCACAGCTAATGTATGGTCGTAGGAATCTGAACAGTGACTTGGAGAGTGGATTAAATAGAAAGGGGTATTGGAAATATTCCAGATCCCACCTGTGCTCAGAGGTTACAGGGGCTGTCATGATAGCATCATGTTATCTATTCAATTCTCTCATTGTTTTAAATTTTTTGTTGAGATAAAATTACACTACCAGAAACCTATGTACTTGAATTATATTATCCACATTAGCCTTAATGAAACAGTGCATTATTGCTGGGCCTTTTCACTTTCACTGGCAGGGACTATCAAAACTGGCTATATAAGACCTGAGTCTGCTTTCATCTTGCCCCTCTATAAAGGCCTTCTCCAAAAGTTCCAGGGGTGCTAGAAAAAATAGTTTTTTTTTTTTTTAATCATATCTACACAGACATGGTGTATTCTGTCCCCTCCACGGCTGTTCTTCCAGGTGAGAGAAAAATGTTGTTAGTACCCATGCAGCTGCCAACATGGAGTTTTCTTTGGAAGTCAGAAGTTAGTTTTCAGGAACTCAGGTGAATCAAAATTGTTGGAGAAAGACTTGTTATTTGCTCCAGATTAGTTGCAACTAGGATAAAAGTTCCCAAGTCAGTCCTCTTCATGCCAGCAGGATCTTCTGAGGATATCAACAACTTGGACAGGTGGAGGTAGGAGGTCATTAAGACTGACAAGCAGACATGGATAATGGATCAATGTGTATGTGGGTAATGAACTAGGAGTGTAGAGAGGAAATTCCAGCAAGATGGAAATTCAAAGTCCATGTGTTCTAGCTGCTTCACTGAAGCCTAGAAGTGTAAAATAACTTGTCTAGAGTCACACAGCTCATATGAGGACTCAGTTACCTGGTTGACAGTTTCCTATTCTTTCTCTGGCACTGTCAGATCTCACCTCCCCTTGTTGGCATGGCCAAGCTTTGGTTTCCAGGAGAAAGAGAAGTGGACCAGACTGTAAGAGCCATTTAGCAATATTTACCAAGGGCCTCATATGTCCTGGAACTGTTAGGTGCTGAGCATATAGCAGTGGTGACTAATACATTGGACTTAAATCCAGCAAGGACAACACACAGTAAACAAATGGTTACATTAGTAATTACTTAAGTACAATGGTTACATGTGTCATGAAAGAATTGTTCAAATTTATAAGAACACGAAACAGGGGGAATGAACCTCATCTGGAAGAATCCATGAGAATTAGCCTGAACCCTGTATAGCACATAGAAGTCAACCAGGGAGCACTCCTGCCTGAGAAAGCAGCATGAATAAAATCTCAGGAGGGAGGAAGGAACCTGGCACATATGAAGAGCTGAGAGACCAGAGCCTAGAAGGGAAGCTCAGGGAAAGGGATGTGCATAGACTGGACTTCTGGGGACAGCCGAATAATCAGAGCCTACAGTTCCAATGTTAAGGAGTTCAGGTATTTTTCTAAGTGTAACAGGAAAACACAATTGCATTTGTATTTTTACAAGATCATTGTGACTGCAGTGTGGTGGCGAATAGCTTAGAGGGCATTGAGAGCTGAAGACCAGTTAAGAAGCTCTTATAGTTATTCAAGTGAGAAATGATGGTCCCTGGATGAAGGTAGCATGGGTGAGATGGAGAAAAGTAAATGGAAGAGACAGAGGAGATACGAGGTGTAATTGCTAAGCTCACATTATTAGCTCTGATCAGTCTAACGATTCACTGGGTCTGGTATCCAGAATAACATCTTGTCAGACAAGATGATAGCACAATTAATAAATGCAGTTAGTTCTACCTTACTCCAGGGTGCAGCCTGCTGCCTGAGTTTTCTTTTTTTTTTTTAAAAAACTGAGCATCCATCCTGGTAATTTTTGGCCAGCAAAACTAGACCCTCTGACAGATGCTTCAAATATGTGGCTGACACTGCCAGGCGTCATCTTAACTTGCCTGGATCTAAAACCAATGATAATTTGGGCTTGTGGCAATTCCTCACATTGCAGTACACTTTGAACACCTTCACCTTGTGTGGACTATTTTATAGACTTATGCATCCTTTCTCCCCAAAACAGAACTGAGGAAGTAAATCTCAGAGTCTCCTTTGCAGCCAGGGTGTGCCATGTGGCATCTGCTCTGTCAGTCGGAACTACGCTCTGGGAAGAAGCCACTGGAAGAGAGTCTCCTTGCAGAAGACACTTTGCTGGCAAGGGTGGTGGCTCCCTTTTGCTGCTGGCTGAGGATGCACAGGTGTGTACCTGGCACAGACGTGGCATAGGTGGAGGAGCCTCGGTGGCGGTAACTTCCTCACCAGGCCAGTTCTGTAGAGTGGTTTGTATGCTTAGCCTCAAGCCTGGTTCTTCACCCCTCCCATGAGTTCTATAATCCACTTGATAGTCTTTTAGTAAACCCCTTTTCTGCTTAATCAGACAGAGTGAGCTTCTGTTGCTTGCAACTAACATAACCAGCAGATACAAAACTAAATGCTATTAATTACACAGTATTAGGCTGCTCTTGAAATTTCACTCAAGTGACATCATGAAACTGGGGTCCTTGGATGAGTGACTGAACAGGAAAAATAGGTTTGACCAAAGCTTTCATTCACACTTGGCTCACATATGGGTTATAGCAAATGTTTATAACAAATGAGAGACATGTATGTACCTATAATGTTTCAAAGAAACTCTTTCCTGGGGCCTTCTCATAGATGGATTTCTGACAAATCCATTTTCTGATAACTCCATGAGCAGGTGGGAGGGTGTCCCAGGTGGGGAAGAACCAAGGCAAAAACAATTTCTGAAGCTAAGGAGAGACACCCCCCAGCCCAGGGAAGGATCTCTGGACCATCCCTGCCTCTGGCCTTCTATCCTTGGCTATAACACCTCCAATGATGAGAGAACTGCTCTGTATGAGAGCAGATTTCTTATAAAGGAACAGAAGTCACTGGGAAGTACATTTCATTCCAATCAAGGAAATAGTTTCTAAGTAATTACATTAATAATAAAACTTGTTGCCTACCTTATACAAAACCTTCTTTTGCTGGCAAAGTTTGAATAGAGGCTGAGAGACCTTTTCTCAGGAGGTATTTTAGACCAGATATCTCTCCAATATATGCGTCTGACCTATGATTCCTATTTATATATGAGTCTTTGTTTTGGATTGTTTCTGATCTCCTTTTAAGGCCTCAATATTTCTCTTCTATCTATTTCCCTCTTTCCATAGGACAACCTCCATATACTCACTCTTTCTAAGAACATTTTATAAATTTTTTGTTTTACTTCATTGTCCAAACCACAGGTTCTGAAAGAGGAGCCAGGTAGTAATAGAATGTCACAAGTACCGGAGTTCCAGAAGTGTCATTCAAGTTCTGTCCCAAGACCTTAACTCAAATTCTTGGACCTATGTCCTTACTGAAGACTGTCCTTTGTGGTTTCTGGATAGCTGGGATTTGGCTTCAAATTTAAGTTAAACAAGGTCTCTTGGGATTGTGGAGAAACATAAGATGGGAATTTGAAGATCTGGGTGCTAGCTTTATTCTGACATTATTAACTAGCTGTGCAACCATGGTCAAGTTTCTCGATATCTTCACAACTTTATGTCTTCATCTCTAATATAGAAGACCAGGATTTGAAAGTTAATCCTAGAATGACAATGTATTTGTCTACTTGTCTGTGTATTTATGCACCTAACTATTTTATTCCTTTGATGGAATGTCCTTGACGAAAATGTCACTCTCGGTCCAACCATACCATCTTCTTCCAGCTGCGATGGGGGCTGAGCCTAAGCCCTAAGGGAACTCTTCCTTCCTTTCAGAGCTTAATCACTGTCTCTTCTTCAGCTTCCTGGTAGAAGAAGGGCCTCAATCTTGTATCTTTGATACCAAACTCAGTCAAGCTTTGGCCCCAGTTTCCTGTTTCTTGGGTGTCCCACTCCAGGTATTTAATACTAAAATGAGTTGTCTAATTCCTTCTTTGTGTGAAATCTCCAGTTCAGCTGGTACTTAGTGACTAGCAATGTTTCCTTCTCCTCAGGAAGGGAAGACTGGTAGGAATAGGTCACAGAGGTCAGTTCCCACAGTGCCTCTGAGCTTTCAGAGTGGGCAGCCAAGGAGCAAGTATAATGAATACACCGTGGAGGCAGGACCTTTGTGTGGAGGAAGTGTGTGTGCAGGGACTGCTAGGTGCTAGGCAAGTAGTCGAAGACTTGAACTTATCATGTTCTAATGCTACAACAAAAATAAACCCCATGAGACTAGACTGTACATGGTGGTAGGTGCTCCTAGCAAAAAACTCTGTGGACTTGATTGGATACAAAGGACCATTAGGAAAAGCTAAATGAATCTGGAGAAGCAGACCAGGGCTTCTCAGCATGAGATTTATGATTTAAGAACAATTTTGTCAGTTGAAGGCTCTTGATAGATCCTGGAAGGTAGGAGGTAGAGGGGCAACCAATTCCTCTCATGGGCATTCGTTGGTTGTCAGATGTTCCATGTTCAGGAGGATGCTGGAGGGTATTCTGTTACCCAAAGCTGTAGATCACCCTGACTTTAAGGGAGCATTAAAGTTGAGAGTAAGAGGAAATTGGTAAACCAAAGAGGACAGACTGAACAAGTTCATGGAACTTGGCCAAGGGGCAGACATAGATATTGACAGCATAGAGTACAGGGCTGTGGGATCAGGGGGCCTGGGCAGGGACAGCAGAGGGCACTGGGCAGAGCCAGAGAGGGGTATGGTGGTCCTTGCACAGACATCCACTCATTTCACTCGGTGATGCATTTTCTTTGTCGTGTTGTCTGGTAGGAAAAACTGCATTATGTAGGACCATAAATGGATAGAAAGAAAGAAAGAAAGAAAGAAAGAAAGAAAGAAAGAAAGAAAGAAAGAAAGAAAGACAGACTTCAGTACATGTGCCAGGGAGATGGGGCTACCATTTGTTGGCAGCTGTCAGGTTCAGAGGCGGCTGTTCACCAGGGATCAATACAAAGGGTTTCCAGTCAATTTTTGTCATTTTGCTGCATGACACCTGAGCTCTGGCCAGTGGAAAAAAGGAGCAATTACCCGCTGAAGAAGTCCAGAGTGGTGGCATGCATGGTAGGGTGGGAGTGGTGGGCAGGATGAAAGTTAGCATGTGCAGATGAGTTCCAGGTATTGAATGGATGTGTGGTGGGGTCACGCAAGTGGTTGTACCCCAAGTTCTCAAATGTCAGCCCGATGAATGGATATAGCAGAGTAATCATGGGGAGGAGAATGGGTCTAAAGGCTCCTGCAGGAATCCTGAATGTGTATATGCAATTCATCAACTCAAGAGTAGCTATGGCTGTTATTTATGTTTGCATGTGGTAAGACACGCCTAACTTTCAGGTAGTCTCAGCAGTGCTGGGAAATGGGTGGAGGATGGGTGTTTACCTGCTAATATTCTGGGAAATAAATTGCCTGGAGACATTCAGGTAAAAATGTAGACAGGAGAGTTTCAACACTTCTATCATGCTGGCATTTAAGGCAGGTGTGACCAACTAACTACTAGGTGCTCTTCCTTGTAAAGAAGGAGGGTCGGTCTTCCCATCCCTGTGGCTGCCAAGGCCAAAAAGGGTGGAATGAGTTGAGGGTGGGTCCTGGGTCTTTTAAGCCTTTTCCCATTTCTCTGTCAGTTGTCCATGACACCCTATTCTTCTTCACCTACTGGCCACCTCTCTGAGTCACTGACCAGCCAGTGTTGGTTTATTTAGGTGGGTTGTCGAGGTCCTGGGCTGAATTGCCACATGCTAGTTAATTTTGAAAATTAAAAGCAATTTTCTGTCAAAGCCATGGCATGACACCACTCTTCTATTTATCTCTCTATCAAGCCTATCTTCCTCTTTTCCTTCCTCACTCCTTTCTTCCCTTGTTATATTGCCCAATAGACCTGTGGTTCATCTTTTCTACCCACCATTTGCAACACATAAGACTGTTATTTTCTGTTCATTTTTCATTGCCTTAGATTGTTCTGTGTCCTTAAAGTTAGCTTTTGTGTGTCACAAAGATGATTTTAGGACTACTTTGGTTTATAAGATTAACATTTAATGTATTATGGTTACAAATTAAAGCAGTGCTTTTTGTGAGCTGTAAGTTCAAATAAGTAATGTTAATTTGATTAAAATTCTAGAAATTTAAAAAATTTGTTTCAAGGAGCTTTGGAATGATGATTGGTTCATTAATGATTTAAACTCTCTTAAACAGCTTAAACTGAAGTTACAAAATTAATACATTCAGTTTTAGAGTACTTTAACTCTGACTGATAATCAATCCCAAACATACTTGAAGAGAATTTATTTCTTATATGTTCTTAAATATTTCAATACAGTTTAAAACCTAACCAAATTCCATTATATCTTGCAACTTAAAATCACATGTCTAAATAAATTAATCAGTTACACACTTTAATGTAAACTATAAGACTAATTTCTTTGATGATTTAACATGCCAAATTTTATAAATATCTTAAATACTACCCCCCCCCCAGTAGTTGCCATGACAATTGGGATGGGCACACAAATGGGATGCCCTCATAGCCTGTGCCCTTCTGATGCAAATTGTACATGAACCAAGAGTTCCCTGTTATTCAAATCTGCACCTTCCTTCCCAGGTTTTATCTACTTCCATTTGACTTATTTGGATTTTTCATTTTTGGGGGTCTTTTATTATATTTTAGTGTTCCCTGGCTCTAAGGACATATCATTGCCTCTCTATGGGATCATTCATATGCTTATGTAAATTCTACAAAACCTGTTCGAAATTTAAGAATTTTAGATGAAATAATATATAAAGTAAAAGCATTTAGTATAGTCCCTAGCAGTTAATACACACTCAACAACTGGTAAATTTTATGATTCTGTTATTATTATACAAATAATCATCAAAACCGGACTGTTTATAAATGCCAAAATATAGGGGCAGAATTAGTGAGATTGTGAGAGAAATCAGTTTCCATGGGAATCATATCTGTGTCTTTCTTGCTGTAAAACTGAAGCCCTGTGCTGTACTAAATTCATGATGTACTCCTATGTGATATAGTAATAAGATAAAAGGAAAGTTTTACCAAGACACAGTGGGGTGGAGCTTTGAGGGAGCAGTTTCCAGACTGCTTGTTGAAAACAGACAAATCAAGACAGTGTAGTCCACATGTATTGAGCCCTTGGTCTAAGGGGCCTTTCTGTGGAGCTGAATGTTTCCAGTAGTACTGGCAGTACTTCCCCAGGTGGTGGATGTTAATACCTATATTGGATAAAGGTTTTTTTTTTCCTTCTAATAGTATTATTTGTTGAAATATTAAAGTAAAACAGATTCCTCTTTTACTGAGACACTACTCAGAGCTCCATAATAGTGATTTAGAATGTAGCATATTCCCTGCTCATGGGCTCAAAGAACCATTTGTGCCCAGGTTTTCGTATTCTGTTGAACATGGCCTTGGAAATATTAGGCTAATGTAGTAAAACAATTGCCATATTATCATTAGCTAACATACAATTGAATAGGATGTAGTTCTTGTTGAATCTTCTTAAAAACATTACCCTATTTTTATGGTACAGGGCACACATGAGTTTTGGTCCAAATGACAATGAAATAGGTAAGATTCAGAAAACATTATTATCATTTGATGTAGCTTTATTTATTTGTAAGTTTACATATTTTGGCTCAAATCTCCTAGGAGAACGTAAGATCAGAGGACAGGAAGATTTCCTGGTTTATCCTCCGTAGTATATCGGGCATTTAGCAGAGTGTCTGGCACATAGTAAACACCCAAGACCGATAAGTTGAGTAGAAGATGCAACTCAGAAATTCTATTCTCAATGCAAGCAACTTCTGAGGAACAAGAAACAATGTCAGAAGCTCAGTAGTAGTTAAGTTCTACCCTCTTATTCTCTAACTGTTAAATAGTTGTAAAGCAAATTTATGTCATACCGATACAGTAAACATATCAAGCTAACTTACTATGATTGTCAAACTTACGCTACGTAGTTCAGGGATTTTTTTTTCTTTACTAAATAGAGGGTCTCTTGCTTATCTCCTCACATCACTGGCTGCGGTAAGGCAGGCCGAAGTTGTTCTATCTCATATATCTTTTGGGACCTTTATGGTGGTGTTGAGGAACCAAAGTGGATTGCATCAAGGTCCACTTTGATCATTTACACATGGGTTCCAGATTCTGACCACTCTTCTCCATTCCCACTTAGGCTGCCTTCGTAGACCTGTGTCAATTTTCAAGTGGATTTTTGTGGCAGTTCTTTAATTGCTCTCACATTCCGCAACACTCAGTTTCGTATAGGGCTGAGCACATCAGGGTATTTCAGATCTTTCTGTAGATGACATCAGTGTCCCAAAAGGGTTTTGGACGGGACCATTCTTATATTAGATCCAAAATCCACTGTTATTCTTACAGATCTCGATGCTGTGAGCTAATAGGGGGGGTGAATGACGAATGAAATGACACATGTGTTTTTGGGGGCTTCATCTCCACGATCTGGAGATTGTGAGGAGGGAGACAGCAAATGTGTTATTTCTACCTTGTTATTTCTACCTTTCTGTCCCTTGCTGTCCATGGGAGCAGTTCTGCTTATTTGAGGATGCAGAGTTAGGGTTTAGGTGTCAAGGAAGAGGGAAGAGGGGGGAAGTTTTTTTCTTTTTTGTTACTGCTGATATTAGGAACAGTTCCTTGGGATCAAGAGAACAACAAAAGCAGCAGCAGCAAGAAAAAGGCTTGGAGAAACAAGCTTTTCATACAGGGTTCTTTCTCAGTGGAACAACAAAAGCCCAATGACTAAGTGAAATACCCAGAGAGGAGAGGCTCAAAAACATTCAGTATCTTCTTCACCTGCAATGACTAAAAACCTTCCATTCTCCTCTACCATAACCAAAACTAGAACTGCAGACGACTTCACTATATAAGGCAGGGCAGAAAGCCAGTTCTCCCCGCGGCTGTCCATGGAAAGTCTCTGCTCAGACACAGGTTAGGAATGGCTGTCTGGACCTGCCCTATTGATGTACCCAGTATGTAGGTCCAAGGAGGGAGGCCAGGCAGGGGAGGAGCTAGAAATGGTGTCATCTGAGGCACTGGGGATGCCTGACTTGGAAAGACTGACTTGGGTGAGTAAGAGTGTTAGCTGCATCATTCAAACAGCTGAACCTTGAATAGAAAGCAGAATTGTTGCCCTGTGCAGTCTAGGGCAGAGGTTCAGCCAGATTTCAACACAGTACATGAAAGACATTTCTGAGCTGCCCCCAAGGCTGGGCCTATTGCTGGTGGGACCATGAAGCCTGTGCCTCACAGTCACAGAGGACCTCAAAGTGAGATTTTAGTTTTTAACCTTCACACATGGTTTTATATGCAATCACAGAGATACGCAAACAGGGCTGAAAGAAGATGTTGTTCACGAACCGTAGGACTCTGGTTCTTCTACAAACCTGCATTTCTAGGACTTGATCATGTAACAACACCCTGCCTTAGACTTTACAATTGCTTCTGGCACTTCCCCACTAGGATGCATGCTGTATTTTCAAGCCATTTTATATATCATCCCTTTAATCTCTGGACTAAAGGAGCTCCAGGAGAGGAGATAGCATAACACTAGAGATGTGTCCCAGTTACATACGCTTGCAGTTTTGTGTTAGGATAAGCACCCCTGAGTCTTGGTTTGATGCTTCTGAGGGACCAGGACTTACATTGTAAACTAGAGAAATGAAGCCATAAAAGGCAGAAAAAAGATTCAAGCTCTGGAACCTGGAGAGTTCTCTCTGCCACAATCTGGGCATGAGATAATTGTTGTGAAGTCAGTTATCTGCTCTGGGCTTCAGCTTCATACTCTGTGGTAGGCTTCCTCTGTGCTTGGACCAATAAATGCTTTTTGAATTTTCTCCTACTTTGAATATCCTATTCATTCTATTAGTTTAATACCTACCAATATTTAGGATCTTCCTGTATCTCCATCCATCCACCCAAGATTTTTCTCTAAATCCTACCCTGAAAGTTGGCTGGGTGAAAATGGTCTGGAGATGATTTTCAGGCTCAATAAGAGTCTATCAGAGATCCATGGTTGAATCTCCTGCCAGGTAGAATAATCTCAATCATCATTCTCTTCAAGTGGCTCCTGTTTTCAGGAGAACTAATTTATTTTTATTTTGGATCAGCCTGATTGAAGGAGACAAAAAGGATTTACCAAAAATTTTTATCAGGGATAGGAGAGAAGTATGTAGAAGGATTAATTTTTATCCTACTATTTTTCATCTCTAGGTTGATGGGCATTTGTAAGTCCATTATATGTACAGCCAGAACCCCATAACCATGGGTTCTGCATCTGTGGTTTCAACCACCTGCACACCAAAAATACTTAGAAAAAAAATTTCACAAACTTCCAAAAAGCAAAACTTGAATTTTACTGTGTGCTGTGTTCTCTGTTGAATTCACACGAATGAAGTGACATATAGGCATTGTATTAGGTATTATAAGTAATCTAGAAATGATTTAAAGCTGTGGTCCCCAAACCCAAGTGGCTGACTGGTATTGGTCTGTATCCTGTTAGGAACTGGGGCCACACAGCAGGAGGTGAGAGGTGGGTAAGGGAGTGAGCAAGTGAAGCTTCATCTGTATTTACAGCCATTCCCCATTGCTCCGTCTCTCCCTAACAGCTTCCATGTCCATGGAAAAATTATCTTCCCCCAAACTGGTCGCTGGTGCCAAAAAGGTTGGGGATCACTGATTTAAAGTATATGGAGGGACATGTGTAAGTTATATACAAATGCTATGCTATTTTATATAAAAGACTTGAGCAACTGTGGATTTGGGTGTCTATGGGGGGAGGGTCCTGGAACTAATCCCCCACTGATACTGAGGGACAACTGTACTTGGTAATCAAGTTATTTGCAACAATCTGGATGGAACTGGAAGCCACTACCCTACGTGAAGTATCTAAAGAATGCAAAAACAAACACCACATGTACTCAGTATTAAATTAGAACTAACTGCTGAGCACATATGCACAGAGAGAAGTATAACTTAATGGAGATCAAGCAGCGGGGAGGGAGTAGAAGAGGATGGGCAAAAATCTACCTAATGGGAACTATAAACACTATTTGTGTGAGGGGCGCACTGTTAGCTGGAAGTCAAGCATTATAAAAGTGATCCATGTAACCTAAAACATTTGTACCCCCTTAATATTTTGAAATAAAAAAGACTGAGCTAAGGACAGAATGCCAAGGTTCAGGGGATTTGAAGGCTACATTTTAAGCTTTAAAAGGAGGATGGGACACATTGCTCAATTTGTAATTCGTTTTGGAATTGGTATACACTGCTACCCAGTTAATATTTTGAAGACCTCTTACCCTCTTATGTGCCCCCTAAGCATTAACATTCTGGAGAGAAGGTCTTCATCTCCTTAAGTTCATTCACATGAACTAAAGAAATTCTGCAATGTCAGTGCCTTTTATTAATAACATTCTTTAGACAATTCATTTTTTGTCTACTGGCAAGATACATGGTGTTCACAAAATTATTCATCAATAACATACATTGGGAAAAATTTATTGTCTTGGAGTATCCAAAGTTATAATCCCCAAGTATAAATAGTCCAAGTTCTGTCACTGGTAATTCTAATTGCTTTAGGTAGGTGTGGTGTTTTTTGCAGGGGTAATGTAGCAGAAAGATGACATGTCTGGAAAATCAAGTGCCTTTGGCATAGGTAGCCTTTTCTTTGGAATGTGCAGCCAATCACATTCTATTTTTCGAAACACAACTTTGCACATGAGATAGTGTGTAAGCTGATCCCTCAGTTACATTTTCATCAACATGCATGCGCATGAAGCCACATTCATTCAATGCATCATTCTAAAAAGAATGCTGCCATTCCAGTGCCAGTCCCCCTGTGTTAGGATCACCGGCAATCAAGTCTTGTTGTCTGTCACACTAAACTGTATATTCTACAAGATCAGGGTTATAAATAGCTCATCTCTGCATCCTGAGCATTTTGTACCGTGTTTGCTATGCTGTATAATTATTGATTGAATGGATACTTAAAACCCAGTTTTGCTTCTACTATTGATATCATTGGACCTGCTAGTTATAGAGGAAGATTCTCTATAGTTGTTTCAGGCATCAGAACTAATGTTTATTCACTTGATTGATAATATTTATCTGGACCCTAATTATGTGCTAAGCCCTATGACAGACAGTGGGGACCTAAGACTGAATAAGACACAGTCTCTGTCCTAAGGGGCTCATAGTATTTTGTATAGAATATAAAGACACACAGAAAATCAAAATAAAGTGTGATGATAAAGATACCCAGTTTATCAATATAAGAACTTAACCTAACATAAGTTGACTACGGTCAGGAGAAGATTCCTAAAAAACAAAACGTCTAATCTGTGCTACAAGCCTGAGAAGGTCAGGTTGAGAAACTCCCAGTCTGTGAATGTGTAGGAATCCTACAGTTCCTCACTTCTCTCTGGTCATTCTAAGGACATGGCTTTGGGTCTGCACCATTTCAGTGGGCTGATCTAACTGTGATTCTGTTTTCTTCTTCAGCCATGTACCTTATCTCATTGTTTAATGAAATGTGGGCCCTATAGTAGCAACCGAGTCTCCATAGTGTCCTGGCGCAGCCACAGCAGAAGGGCAGCGTTTGCATTACTCTCCATTCAACAGAGGATGCTTATTCCTTAAGACTGTTGGTGTCCATGGCTTCTGGGTGAAATGCAGCTTCCTGTCCTCCAGTTTCATGAGGGAGATTTTAGATCTTGTCAATTTAGAAATATCATTAACCATTGTTTGGGACCCATTCTTCTTTTGCTGTGAATATTTCAGGGCCTGCATATTCCCTGAGAATACATTTCTAATTTTAGAGTAATCTTTGTAACTTCTGTCCATCTGATTTCTAAGAATATTCACAGTTTATATACGGCCATTTTCTCTTTTTGCTTCATAAATCCAACAGCTCAGCTAACAGCAGGGTGGGGCTTCTAGGTGAGTCCTGGGGTACTCGTTTAGTTTAATATAGATGAAACTAACATCAAGGCTTATAACAAAATCAAAATTAGACAAGTGGGAGTACATCAAACTAAAAAGCTTGGGCACAGCAAAAAAAAAAAAAAATCAACAAAGTGAAAAGTCATCATACAGAATGGGAGAAAATATTTGCAAACCATACATATGATAAGGAGTTAATATCCAAAATACATGAGGAACTCAAACAACTCAACAGCAAGAAAACAAATAACCCTATTAAAATATGGGCAAAGGACCTGAATAGACATTTCACAAAGACATACAAATGGCCAGTAGATACATGAAAAGATGTTCAACCTTACTAATCATTAGGGAAATGAAGAAAAAAACCACAATGAGATGTGACCAGACACCCATTAGATGGCTCTTATCAAAGAAAAAAGCCCCAAGGAATAGGAAGTATTGATGAGAATGTGGAGAAACTGGAACACTTATGCATTGTTGGTAGGAATGGTGTAACCATTATGGAAAACATTATGGTTTCTCAAAAACTTAAATATAGAACTACTATATGATCCAGCAATTTTACTTCTGGGAATATATCTAAAATAATTGAAATTAAGATCTCTAAGAGAGATCTGCCTTCCCATGTTCATTGCAGCATTATTCACAATAGCCAAGATATAGAAATGCCCTAAATGTCCATGGACAGATGAATGGATTTAAAAAATGTGGTATACACACACAATGTAATATTAATATTATTTAACTTTAAAAAAGAAAAATCCTGCTATTTGCAAAAACATGGATGGGCTTAGAGGACATTATGCTAAGTGAAATAAGTTAATCATGTAGAAGGAAAAATATCACATGATTTTCCTTATGTGAAATTTCTAAAATATTTAAATTTGTGGAAGCAGAGAAAAGAATAATGGTTGCCAGGGATTGGGGGAGGGAGAAATGGTATAAAGTTTCAGTTATGTAAGATGAATAAGTTTGAGATCTGCTGTATAACATACCTATAGTTAAAAATATGGTACTGTGAACTTTAAAGTATGTTCAGAGGATAGATCTCATATTAAGTGTTATCAAAATCAAAACCAAAATAACCTAGCCCCAAGCAAAAATCCCACAAAAGAACACAAGGAAATTTTTGGAGCTGATGTATGCCTTCGTAACCAGTTATACATAAACAAGAAAATGCTTTCTCAATAGTGCTTTTAGTTACCTCATATTTCAAATGAATTTTAGTGTTCACATTGTGGTTGAGGCTGGCAGTTCTAAGAGACCTTGACCGTGAGTTTTATCCCAGCCCTGGCAGCTTAGCAGCTACAGTCTCAAAATGGGCAGAAAATAGAGAGCTCTTGGTAAAATTTGCTGACCACAACTTTGCAACTTTCTGTTGCACTGATACATTCTCTTTGGAGTTTCTTTCCCAGAAATGGTGGAACCTCCTTGCATCTGCAAGATGACTACAAAGCCTCACCCATTTGGGGGCTCATCCAGGATTTGTTGCTTGTGGCTTGGTGGCTATGGAACAAGGAGAGACTTTAAAACCTCCCTAGCAGCTGCCCAGATGTGTTTATTTCAGAGGCTGGTTTTGGTTTCTCTCACTGACTTCACTGACACCAGCCCCAAACACATCTCTGATTGTCAGGATAGAATAGACCTTTGACCTTGAGATTTTGGCATTTGCCTCCGGAAAGGTGAGTGCTGTTTGACGGTACCACACAATGGAGAAACTCCTGTCTCCATTTGGGGAATTTCTCTGTAGCTCCTGTTTGGGCTAGAGGCCTCAACCATTTGGGAGAATAGGACCTGTGGGCTTCTCTCTCCATCTGGGGAGTTTCAGGGGAAATCCCATTTGAGTTGGAATCCTCAACCATTCATTTGGGAGAGCAGAGTGTTTGTATTCGGCACTTCTTAGGCTTATTTGTTGGAACTGCCGTCCATTTGGGGTGTGTGTGTGTGTTTGTGTTTGTGTGTGTGACTATGGGAAATAAAAATTCAATTCCTGAATGTAGCCCTTTTAGTTCTCTCAAAAAAGGGACCAATGTGCCTATTGCAAGGAGATGGGCCATTGGAGGAAGGATTGTCCTAAGTTACAACAAAAGAGTGATGGGGGACCTGCTGTACAATTGATGGGGCTGAATGCAGAAGATATGGAATGACAGGTCCCTAGGGCTCCCCAGAATCTGTGGAATTACAGCCAGTGATTAAATATCTCCCCTATGGAGCCAAGGGTAACCATAAAAGTCATAGAAAAAATAATTGATTTCCTGATTGATACCAGTGCAACCTACTCAATTTTAAACCTTAAATTGGCTAAGCTTACTAAAGAATCAGTGCTGGTCACTGGGGTATCTGGAGAATCCTCCCAGAAATATTTTCTCCAGCCACTGGATTGTGCTATTGGGAATTCTTTCTTCACACACAGCTTTCTGTACATGACTAAGCACCCTCTCCCATTGCTGGGCAGAGACCTTCTCTCCAAATTGCAGGCTCAAGTGACCTTTCAGAATAAACAAGTGCATATTACAGTTGCTCCAAAAGATGCCTGTGCCTTGCAAGCAGTTTGCCTCACCTCCTTGACTGTCCCTCAAGAACTGCCTACTGAAGTCCTCAATTGAGTCAGCCTGAGGTATGGGCTACCGGACAACAAGGAAGGCACACATGGACCCCGTTCATATCAAGGTAAAACCAGGAATTTCCCCCCTTAACTTAAGCAGTATCTATTAAAGCTTCAAGCTATGGAGGACCTTAACTCATATTTATAGCCTTTTTAAAAATATGGACTCTCTGGCCTTTCTGGTATTCTTTTAGTCCTCTTCTTTATTCATTATTCATTTCAATATACCAAAAGAAACCTCCCTTCCTGTCAGCAGTGGGCAGTGAAGGGTGGGGTGTGTGGGTGAGGAAGGATAGAGAAAGAAGTGATTAATGAAATGTTGTTTTTCCTGTCACAGAGATAATAGAATAGAATATTCTTCCTTCTAGAACCCACAAGATTGTTGTAAAAGCTCATGTAAGATAACAAAATTTAGGAACCCTAAAATCATTTATTTATTAAAAGAAAATATTTATTCAACACCTCCTGTGTTTCAGGTATTGGGCCATGACCGGAATGCAGAAAGGTGAAGTTGCAGTCCCACTGTTCAAAGAGCTTGCAAGCTCAAGGGGAAAGGGTATGCATGGGAAATCCACCAAATGCAGATGGGTACAATAAGTAAAGCTCAGAGTGTTTTGTGGGACTCTCAGGTGGGGTACCTGCCCTCCTGGAAGAGAACCAGAAAGGCTTTTCACTGAAGTGATGGCATTGTTAAGAATTGTTGTTATAGACATTAACCATGCAACAATAGTAAGAAGATGATATATTACAGGTATAGTAAATGAATGCACTGAGGAGAGGAAAAAAATAGTGCGTGAGCAAAATTACTGAATTTGGTATTGCAATAGCACATGATTCAAAGCGTGGAGTCATAAAGAATGAGGATGGAGGGGGAGGAAGGGCTGTGTAATGGACCTAGGACTTAATCTGGTAAGTTAAAGTATTTTAAGCATGCAAGTGACTTAGTCAGATTTGACTTTTAAAATTTATTACTCTGATTGTAATACAGAAGATGAGTTTGAATCAAACAGGACTGGGGAAGAGAGAGATGTTAGAAAGATACAGTACTAATTGAGCAAGGCATGGGAAGGCCCTGAAGTAGGATCATGATAGTTAGCAGAGTGAAATAGATTACAGAGATATTTAGGCTGTTGAACTGGCAGGACAGGGTGTTTGGGTAAGTGGCATGTAGTAGAGGGGAAAAAGTTAAGATAACTCAAGTAACTGGGTGATTGTGGGTGTACAGGATGAAGAATACTGGATGTTTAAGTGGTTTGTGGGAGGGACGATCAGTTTGTTGATACTTGGATGATATGTGGTTGGAGATGTCCAGAGGGCAAGGGGTTATGTAAGTTTGCAGGGAGTTCTGGGATGCAAATGTGGATGTCTGAGTAGATAGCAGATTTGTGGTTATTGACACCACAGAAGTCATTGTGATTGATTAAAGAATGCATAAGACAGTAAGATCCATGGAATGAGGACCAGGAAACTGCATTGGCTCGTAGAGAGGTTCAGACCAAGGAGAAGAAAGCACATGAGTAGGAGAATCAGTTAAGTGGATGTCATGAGAACCGACAAGGGAGAGTTTAAAGAAAGATGGAATGATTGATACTGTGAAATGCAGAAGAGAAGTCTAGGAAGATAAAAACTGGGAAATACTCAACTTATCTGAGAGAAAGTTCTTGTAGACCTTAAGGTAGTTTCAATAGAATGGTGGGCTGAAGCCAGAGTGCCATGGGTTGATGTGGGAGACGTGGGACAGAAGAGACAGCAATCGTAGATGACTCATCCCTGACATATGGCTACCAAGGCATGGGAGATGTTGGCCTGTGACCACACAGGATCTTTGGTCCAAGAGAGATTTAGAGAGACTTAAGCTTACTTATAGGCTGATCTTGATACACCATCAAAAAAGATAAGATGGATAAACAGAGAACTTAGATGGGTAAGAGAGAAAGGCCCTGGAGTGGGTGAGAGGAGATGGGGCTGATGGCACCAGTGGATGGGTTGGCTCCATGTGAAGGTATTTGGGTCCTTATGATTAAAAATGGAATCAAACAGCATCAAAGTGTTAGAATATAAAGTAGCAGTTTCCCCCTCTAACTTTCCCCAACCCTCTCCCACTCTGCAGTGGTAACTGAGGTAGTACCTTTGTAATTTTACTTAATTTGAATAAAATCTACTTCCTCAGTGCTGTGAAAATTGAGGATTTGCCTCCCTAATCACATTGCCACTCTTCCACATCTCCAAATTTTCATAGTTAGATTTTTAGTTCTTATATCAGTTATCCTTATAGATTTAAATATTGTAGTATTATACATTTCTTCTAGACAGTTCCCTTGACTTTCCACTAAATGAGATGAGGATATTAGTGCTTCTGCTGTTTTCTCCATCCTTCCCCAGATTACAGCAGCTTTATTTTTACCCTTACAGTGTCATGATTAATGACATTTGACTTCCACACTGCATCTATAATCAAATATTATAAGATTTTTCCATGTTTTGATTTAAAAATTTGAACACCAGTGGAGGCAATTACATTATTGAGCCCTACAGCAGAGTTTTTGAGATCCTAGACACTGAAATCAGCCTTTTTGAGTTCACTCTGTGGTTCTGTTGCTTAATAACTGTGTGACCTTGAGAAACTTATTTAACCTCTCTCTGTGCCCCAGTTTCCCCATGTTTAAAGTGGGAATGATAATAATAATAACTATAGTACTTTTCTTGTAATTATTTCTTTAGCATTAAATTCATAAGTGCATGTAAAGCATGTAGAACTGTTTGGCTCACCAAAAGCACAATGAATATCAGATATTACTGTGAGTAGTATATAAAAACCATTCAGGGTATAACCAAATAGTTTGTTTGTATTATTGTTTTATAACTATGCCTTTAGTGCTTTGGCCCTTCTTCCACTTAAAGAAACAAATGCTTTTAGCATTGAAGTTGAAATAATCTTATACTTTGTTTCATATTTAACCCACGTCTTTCTTAAGTTCCATTTTTGTTTTGGCATCCTTTTGGGACATGACAATACGCTCTCACTATATCAAATGGTATTCTGGAGTCAGCTCTTTCCAGCTCATGAGAACCAACTGTTGGCAAATGTTACCAATCAAGGCTTGATTTAAAAGTGTGTAGCATCTGTAGCTGTTATGTTGTGAACAGCAATGTCTATGCAGGCATTTTTTTTCCTCGAGAGAGTTGGTTGGTAAGCATTTGTCAGCATATCACTGAATGCATTATAAAATTAACTACCCTCTCAGTCTTTCTGTCTTGTCTTAGACAGTTTCATCATGGAAATATCCCTTCTGGAGTCCTCCAAGTATGTGTTTCAGTAGAGTCTGGTTGGCCCATAGGTCCTCCAAATAGTTGTTACCCTAGGGCTCCCATTCTCTTAATGCTTTCAATTATGTCCATAGTTTTTGCATTTCAGGTCATTTTGCCTGCATTATGTTGGAGTTAATCATCAAGCTAACTACATTAGAAGAGGTGAACCTGGATCTCTGTATTTCTGAAAATGAGCTTATTTTTCATTAGTATTTGATTAATAGTTTGGCTGCTCGTGAGACTGTAGGTTCAAAAATATTCCCCTCGGAATTTTGAAGGCATACAAAACTGGTTCTTGGTCTTCTAGCATACAGATTTGCTAAAGGTCTCTTCTTTGATCCATAGTTTAATCTTGAAATTATGAGTAAGATATTCCCATCCCCAACCTTTCTAACTCGGGAGCAGAACAACAACCACATTTAGTAATTACATTCCTGCTCTCACAGGTCCATTTTTAATCTACTTTTCCTGTTATTGCATTTCTGCTAACTTTGCCTTTGGAGTAGGCTAACCCATTGGATTTTCCTGAGGGATGGTAAGAAAAATCTCCCCAGAGACCATTTCAAGCAAGGCCCTCACTCTGTGCCCCAGGAAGCATAACTTAACCTAACTTGCCCTTGAGCAGCAGCTTGGAGCTCCACCTCCATTTTGCCTGGGAAAATGTAGATTTTAACTCATGTTCAGGTCGTTTTTTTTTCCAGCTGTGATGTCAATTCATTGCTAGATATCTACCACTACTTCCTGCTGATTATTCACTTTATGACAAATGAAACCCATGGTCTGAGAGGGAAGCATGGCCCTCAGCACGGATGACGTGGATGAGAATCAGAGTCACTGATATGCTAGCTCTGTAGGGAAGAGAACAAAAAAGGAGTCCCAGGCTTTTCTTCAACAGATTTAAATCTCAGTGAAATCTGAAAACCAAAGACAGATCTAGACATGCCTAAGGACTATCTCATCAAATCCCATTATTGTACAGATGAATAATAGGACTCTCAGATCATAATAATTTTATCCAAAATTCTTGTTTCTATTGGTGGAATAACTGGGGCAAGGATTCAGACATATTTACTAAGCACCAAGTTTTCTTCACTCACGATCAGGGAGCTAAGGGTATTGCTATCACTTTCCCAGAGAAGGACCAATTTCCTAATGACTATCATCTAATTAAAAAAAAAAAGAATGTAAAACAACCTGATGCAATTAGATCCATAAGATCTGGCTCCCAGACATGACTCTAGAATGCTGGACTTTTCGTTTCTCTGGATTCCACTTTCCTCATTAATAAAATGAGGCAGTATTGGACTCCATTATCTCTGAGGTTCTGTTTATTCCTTTTTTTTTTCCTTACCATAAAATATTTTTTACTTTAATTTATAAAACTAATTATTTTTTATTTAATTTGAAATCAAATTATGCACTTTGGAGAATCTTTTCTCACTTAAAATTTATGTTGTTCCCAGTTTGTTGCTACAAGAAGGATGACCCACTGAGTATCCCTTTAATTTGGTCTATATCTGTCATTAGTTTTATTATTGTTATCTATTATTTATATTAATATATTTATTTTATTCAAAATTTTTATTATAAAAGTTTGACTATTCATAGATACACAAAATGTAACATGAGAAGTTTTTGTGTACTAACCACACTGATTTTTTTTTAGACAGCTTTACTGAGGTATAGTTGATATACAAAGAATTGCACATATTTAATGTGAATAATTTGATGGCTTTGAAATAGAGAGTAGGATAATAATAGAAAAAATCATCAAAACCCAGAGTTAGTTTTTGAAAAGATAAAATTGACAAACGTCTAGCTAGACTAACAAAGGAAAAAAGAGAGAAGACCCAAGTTAATATAAAATCAGACATGAAAAAGAAGACATTATAACTGATGCAAAAATAAAGAAAAGAACCTAAGAGACCACAAAGAACAATTATATGCCAACGAATTGAATAACCTAGAGAAATGGATAAATTACTACAAGTAAGCAACCTACCAAGACTGAATCATGAAGAAATAGAAAATCTGAACAGGCCAATAATATGTAAGGAGATTGAGTCAGTAATATAAATTCTGAGTCAGTAATATAAATTCTCCCATCAAACAAAAGCCCAGGATCACTTGGCTACAGTAGTGAATTCTACTAAATATTTAAAGAAGAATTAACGTGAATTCTCCTCAAATTCTTCCAAAAAATTGAAGAGGCAGGAATACTTCCAAACTCTTCTTATGAAGACACCACTACCATGGTAACAAAGGCAGATAAGGACACTATAAGAAAAGAAAATTACAGGCCCAATATGCCTGATGAACATAGGTGCAAAAATTCTTAACAAAATACTAGCAAACTGAATTCAACACACATTAAAAGGATCATGCACCACGACTGTGCACCTGGATACAAGAATGGTTCGACATAAGCAAATCAATAAATGTGATACACCATATAAACAGAATGAAGGACAAAAACCATATCATCATCTCAACAGATACTTAAAAAACTTTTGACAAAATGCAACACCCTTTCATGATTAAAATAGTCAATAAATTATTTATAGAAGGAATCAATCGTATCATAATAAAAGCCAAATATGACTAACCTACACCTAATATCCATCCACTCAATGGTGAAAAATTGAAAGCTTTTCTTCTAAGATCATTAACAAGATAAGGATGCCCACTCTTGCCACTTCTGTTCACTTCCAATTTTATAATTTTTTGAATCTATAATTTCAGGAACATAAAGACATATTATTTAGTAACAGCATATCTTAAATTATTATTATTAAAATGGAAACAATTTTATTTAGAACATAAAGAACATTTAGTAATTACATTCCTGCTATTATAGGCCCATTTTTAATGTACTCTTCCTGTTATTGCATTTCTGCTAATTTTGCCTTTGGAGTAGGCTAACACATTGGATTTCCCTGGAGGATGGTACGAAAAATCTCATAAAAAACCTAAATATTTATTACAAATATTAAATCAAGTAGAATCAAATGGCCCCTGGGAGATGTAATCATCTCTCTCTTTCTGCTTTCCTATTCTGTCCACGACCCTGTATTTTGCCTCTCTATCTTCCTTTTTTTTGCATTTCCTTGATCCCATTAAAATAGCTCTGTTCTTCTTTTCAAAATCCTTAGACAAACCAGGACCTTTGGAACCAGGTGAGTAAGCCTCATGATTCCCAGATTTCAAGAGTTGTTTAACTAGACTTATCATTTAAATGATTTTATTTGCATCTTATAAAAATGTATCTCATAGAAGTGCTATTATCACCATTTCCTCAATGTGGAAACTGAGAACTATGGAAATGTTAAGAAAATTGCTCATAGTTACACAACTAATTAGGACAAAGAGCCTGGATTAAACTCAATCATTGTGTTTATACATGCTAATTTTCTTCTTTTTTTTTTTTTTGGAGACAGAGTCTCGCTCTTGTTGCCCTGGCTAGAGTGCCGTGGCATCAGCCTAGCTCACAGCAACCTCAAACTCCTGGGCTCAAGCAATCCTCCTGCCTCAGCCTCCCGAGTAGCTGGGACTACAGGCATGCGCCACCATGTCTGGCTAATTTTTTCTATGTATTTTCAGTTGGCCAATTAATTTCTTTCTATTTATAGTAGAGACGGGGTCTCTCTCTTGCTCAGGCTGGTTTCGAACTCCTGCCCTTAAGTAATCTGCCCGCCTCGGCCTCCCAGAGTGCTAGGATTACAGGTGTGAGCCACCGTGCCCGGCCTACCATGCTAATTTTCTAATGTAGTACTTACAGATTTATTTAAATTTTAAATACATTTGAATATTTAAATACCTAAACATTTTGAATGTTTAAAAAATACACATGATACAAAAATACAAGAAGTTAAAAAATGACCATGCAGTGAAAAGTTAGTCTCTCTCCTCCTTTCTATGCCCCAGATATTTAACATACTCTCCTGAGATAAACCATTGTTACTTCATGTGATACTACTTATTTCAGAGACTTAATCTGCACAGGGCTTTAAATACCCGCTATTAGTGGAAAGTGAGGATCATCTGGGCTTTCCTTATTTTCTCTGTCTATCAAGAAATAATGATCCCTCTTTGTGAGGTTGGCAAACCTTACTAAACATTCTTTTCTTAAGAAAGCCTGATCCTCCCCCAGTTTATCAAGCATAAATGATAAATCAAATAATTTTTTGATAAAAATAACTTTAGAACCTATTAGTCATTCCTGAGACAAAGAACAACAAGTCTAAAATCTTGTCGCTAGAACTGTTTTAAATCACATGCTCCTTAGATAATTCACAGGCACTGGCTCTCGTTCCTAGGATTTCACCATGAGGAAGAATGTTACGACAGCACCTCACCCACCACAAGAGCATCCCTGTGCCTTCCAGCATCCTGGCAAGGTGTCAGTTTCTTGATAGCAATCTAGATGACTGAACTGTTGAATTCCAGAGGGCTAGGACTCACGTTGTTCCTCTGAGATGCTGAGACAGAGGCCAGTAGTGGAGCTGAACCCAAGGAATTTCCTACCTCTTCAAATACTCAGGTTAGGCCACTGATATCTTTCTCTACTGTACCAGCCCAATCAGGTGTGAAACACTGCACACACCACCCAGCATTCTTCTGGGAAAGAGCAAAGGCATGCACTCTTCCCTCAGGTAATGGGAGGGGCTGTCTCAGGGAAACCAGGTGCAGACTCTCTGGTGCCATCTTACTACTGCCATCTAATCAGCAGTGACCTCAGGCAGAAGAAAGAGGAGAGCAGAGCAAGGATCTTCACAGAATCCAAAGAATAATTAATGCCATCATTTACTACCTTATTCATGTGTTTGAAATTATTGATTAGTTGTTATAACTTATTGTTTGTTCATAGTTTATCTTTTAGAGCTCACATTTTATTGAAGACACAGTACATAATATACATTATATTAGGTATCTCATTGAGATTTTGCAGCAAACTTTTAAGGTAGGAATAGTTCTTATTTCTACTTACAGTGGTGTAAACTGATCTTCAAGGAGGTTAGGAAATATTTGATGTCACATGGTGGTGGGGCCTGGAGACGTCCACACAGCCAAGGTGCTCAAAGCTTCCCCAAGTTGGGACAGTGAGTAATACTAGCTAAAGTTTTACTGTGGTTCAGTAAATTATACTAAGAAATTATCAGTGGGTGAGTTCCGTGTAGCCAAATTTTCTTTATTTAGGTAAAAATATCCATGAAGTGACTGGTGGGATAAATAGCTCACAGACGTCATTCCTTGAGTGTGCAGAGAAAGCCTGAAATCCTGCTAAATGTCATTTCAAAAGAGAGGAATTCTTAAGGAATCAGTTGAATTAACTTATATAGGAAAAAGTAGCACCCAGTATGTGGGGACTATGAGTGGAAAGGCTTCTAAATGGATGTGGCCCAGACATTAAGTCAGTGTTGAGGAAAATGGGAGAAAATGAATTCAGGTTTCTTGTAGACCCCAAGTCATTCATGGTCATGAGGGAAGTAGAGATGAGGTCAGTGTATACATCTGCAAATGGGAAGCTTTTAGGGAGGGTCTGGCATGTGACTCTTATGGCCTAGGGAACCGAGGGATGGAGTTGCCCTATTCAAGCCCATCGAGGGACCATATGGAGACACAGGCAGGGTGGGACTGCCAGGGTCTAGGAAGCTGAGATGTGCTTTTGTGGCACTGTTCAAGCCAATTAATTGTTAAAGAAAGCCTGGAGACCAATAGGCCTAGGTAAAAGGGGAAGTTAGGTGTAAAGAAATACTGCAACTACACCTGGAATTTAAGATATTTCCAGGCTTCAGGATTAGCACATCCCAGACTCTACTATTAAAGAGAGCAAAGCTGGATACTGGACAGGTGACACCGAATGAGGTAATAGTTGTTACATATAGGTCACTCAGGAAGCTGGGAGGTAGGGGAAGTACCATCTCTGCTTGTAAAAACCAAGAGAATTTGTCATATTTTCCAATTGCCACATGACACTGGCATGGAGAACTTGAGAAAATGTCTCAACTGAATCACTGTGCATTACCCTGGTGAGGAGGATCACCAACTAGGAAGTTTTGTGACAGTGTGAGCATGCCAAGTCATTCGGGGATTGCACGCAGATGGCATTTTGGTTGAGAAATAAGCACATCATCCCAGTTCTGGGCTGTTCCCTGCGTGGGGCTGCCCGGCCCTTATAAAAGGCTTCTCCAGCACACGGATGCTATCTTCTTGGCACTCAGCTATAGACCTCTGGAGACTCTGGTGAGTGTACACCTTACAGCCTTTTTTGGCACTGGGATGGTGCTAGGGTTTAACCTGTGGATAGAAATGATGATTTAATCAATTTATGCTCATGGAAGGGAAAAAGAAGACAATGAGGTTTTGGGGATCAATTTTTGCTGGTATTTGGTAGATGACCTTGAAGTTGATGAAGGAAATGAAGTAAAAAATACAATGTTTAACCTGAATGTTAATATGAAGGTGAGAGAGAGTTACAAGACTCTGTCCTGTCTCCTGCTCCACATCTGTTCCAAGCACATCTCTCTCAGAGTGCAATCTCCCTGAGTGACGGGCTGGCGCCTCTGCAGTGCTTTTCACAGCCCCATTGCTCGGCACCACAGTCAGCTTCTTTAAACTGGTAACCAAGCCTCCTGGAAGATATGAGTAGAGATGTCATTGGAATTGGTTAGACTTTCAATAGTTGTTTTTTTCTTCTCTATACACTATTTGTCCTCAGAAACATCTATTTCTGCCTCATGGGCAATTTTGTTTTAGAAAGTGGTACAATAAGAGATCAGCCACAAAAGACTGAAGAACTGAGGGTGAGAGGTCCTAAAAGGGAAGGGTAAAAAAGCTACAAAAAATCTTAAAGGTTGTGTTAGGAATCCAAAACGGGTCCTTGGAGACTGGAGGGTGGATGCTGTGGCTAATTGTTGCACCATCAGGACTGTCTCCATTATGAACGCCGTTGCTTACCTTTCAGATCCTCCGAGCCCCACGAGAGATGTCCTACCAACAGCAGCAGCAGTGCAAGCAGCCCTGCCAGCCACCTCCTGTGTTCATTCCTAAGTGCCCTCAGCCATGCCCACCTCCAAAGTGCCCTGAGCCTTGCCCACCTCCTCCTGTGTTCATACCTAAGTGCCCTCAGCCATGCCCACCTCCAAAGTGCCCTGAGCCTTGCCCACCTCCAAAGTGCCCTGAGCCTTGCCCACCTCCTCCCTGCCAGCAGAAGTGTCCACCCAAGAGCAAGTAACAGCATGGGGATTCATCAGGACCATGAACCTGCTACATCCAGTTATTCTTCTTGATCTCAAGACTCCATCATCTTCCTTTCAGCCATGGTGACAGATTGCATCCTCCCTAACCTCTGCCTGGGATGACAGCTGACAGAAAAGATCTTGGTTTCTGAAGTTGATATCATGTTGTTGGAAGATGAGCAGTAGGGTTGTCCCCTATCTTCCTTGGCCAGCTGTCTCTCTGTGATCTTGGCAGTGGTCTCTTTGCAGAGAGCAAGTGTGTCTATTCTTTTGCTTCACAAATAAAGCATATGTTTCATGGTCAAGCCCATATTACTTTTGTTTGCATTTTGTGCTTTTATCCTCTTCTGTTAACTGCATCACATGAGCCTTCCTTTTCATTCCCACTGAATTATTAGAATAAGGCCTTTCCATAACTGAAATCAGTGTTGCTTGAATTGTGTTTTTTTGGATTTGGTACAAGAAATGATTGTCTTTTATTGGCTTTAAACTCAGTTTTACCGCTTTTAGCTTGTTTGAGCCTTAAAAGTTTCTTAAACTCTCTTCACTTCAGTTTCATCATGTCTAAAAAGTAGGAAACAATGTACTCAGCTGAGGGTACTCATAGTAGTTCTTTAATTTATTTACAGATGTTTCCTAATGTCTGTCACATGTCAAGCAGTTTTATACAAGTCCTTGTTCTTAATAGTCTATATTGTTAAGGGAGTTATAACATACACGTATGCACATACTCCACACATGTAGGACAATGATAGTGGTGCATGAACACTATTTTAGAGAAAATTCTTAGAAAGACTCTTCTAAAGTGACTTTTTGTTTAAGAACATGAGTGAATAGAAGAGGGAGCCATGGGTAGATCTGGGGTAGATTGCTCCATGAAGAGGGAAAGGCAAGTGTTAAGGAAATGCAGAATAACAGCAAAGAGATCAGTATCAAGGAGAGACTGTCTGCAAATGAGGTCAGACAGGTTGGGTCTCTAGGATTCTGTCATGATTTTGACATATATTCAAAGTCTGACAGCCATCTCATGCTGATGGTGAAAGGCCTAAAATGTTATATTTACATAATTCTCAGTTACCATATATAATTTATTTTGAATAGCACTTCATCTAAAAGTACACAGGGTGTTTCAAACAGTTTTAAAGAAGCTGAAAAGACCTACCTGAGGAATAAATGAAAACTCTTTGCAAATGGAAAATTTATTGAGGGAGAGACTAAATGAAACGTAAGTCTACTTGTTTTCCCATGTTAAAGAGAAAACTGTTCTACCGATACCACCAAATTATAGATAGCAAAATGTTTAGGGAACTTTGTTCTTCTGTGTTCCAAATGCTGGAAGGAGTTTTGGAGGGTAGATTTTATATCTTGCAGTACAGAAAGACTGCAGGTTATTTTTGTAACAGTAAGCTCTTGAAAATAACTTTTGCCTAATATTGTTGATGACAGTTCCCCCCCCCCCCCACATTTTGTCCTTATTTTATTATTTATTTATTTATGAGACAGAGTGTCACTCTGTTGCCTGGGTAGAGTGTGTGGCATCAGCTCACAGCAACCTCAAACTCCTGGCCTCAAGCCATCCTCCTGCCTCAGCCTCCTGAGAAGCTGAGACTATAGGTGTGAAATATCATGCCTAGTTAATTTTTTCTATTTTTAGTTGTTCAGCTAATTTCTTTCTATATGTGGTAGAGAATGGGTCTCACATTTGCTGAAGCTGGTCTTAAACTCCTGACCTCAAGTGATCCTCCCACCTAGGCCTCCCAGAGTGCTAGGATTACAAGCGTGAGCCACCATGGCTGGCACTATTTTGTCTTTAAGAATAAGAGAAAAATACAATATCCCTTGCTTCCCTTTCCCCTGTCTTTCTTCTCACCTATGGCTTCTTTCACACTATTTGGAAAAATAAACAGATGAGAAGGCATCAAACCATAATCTAATCTTGTTGGCAAACTTGAGTTTTAATGAACTTTTGTCTCTTGAGACTATTGTTGAGACTATTTTCTCTCGAGACTATTTTCTATTTAATATCTAGAAATAATAAACTTTCTCAGCTCTGCAGATTTCTGGTTTCCCCTCTATTTCCTTGCATTTCTACTTGCAAAAGAGCCAATTTTTCTTCCTCTTTTAAAGTAACTTTATTGAGCTAGAATTCACATACCATAAAATTCACACTTTGAAAGTGTACATTCAGTACTTATTAGTATATTCACAGGTGCACAATCATCATCACAATCTAATTTCGGAATACTTTAATCACCTCTCCCCCAAACTGCATATCAATGTGTTGTCAATCCATGTTCTCCCTCCTTCAGGCCTCTGGCAACCACTGGACTACTTTCTGTCTGTACAGATATGCCTATTCTGGACATTTCATATAAATTGTGTTATACAATATATGTTCCTTTATGTTTGGCTAATTTAACTTGGCATAATATTTTAAATATTAATCCATGTTTTAGCATATATCAGCATTTCATTCCTTTTTATTGCCAAATATTATTCCAGTGTATGGACATACCACATTTGTTTTTTATTTATTTATTTATTTAGTTAGTTTTCAAGGTTTTATTGCAAACCAAAATTGGTTTATCACACACAAAAAATGTTGTGTGGCAACTTTTATAACCATGTACATATTATAACCATGTTAATTACAGTACATTAAAATGGTGGTTTACATTACAAATAAGCCTATAAGTTTAAATATACTAGTGTTATAACCCAATGTACAGACTTTCTTTATGCAATATATACAATTATCAGGAATGCAAAAAAAAAGATAAATAATGTTCATTTTACAGGTGACATTTTTAACAATGAAAACACCAACGGCTCTGACTGACAACGGGGGCATTGGTCCATAAAAACCCTTTCTAAAAATAGAAATATTTGTAGCAGCAATGCTTTCTTTAAGCATCTGAATACAAGTCATTGCAAGACCATTTCAATAAATTTTAGTTATTCACTATATCTTACCAAAAAAAGTCTACATATAAATTTACCTTCCAAATATGGAAGAAACAAAGAATGTCCCACGTTGTAGTGTCCTGCAAGTGTCACATTGATGATTATAACAAAATCCATCTGTGATCATGCAAATCACACTCATTGCACTGTTCACACAGTAAGCCCACGTGGAAAAATAAAGAACTGAAAACACTCTGCAATAGGAAAAGCTTTGGAGCTAACACGATCTCTTCAGAAAAGGCACATGTCATAATATTTGTTATCACAGCCTAGATAGACCGGCAGGAGACCCGTCTTAGAACAGCGCCTTCCTTCTAACAAGACTCCTGCATCTGTCTAAGGCTGCGCTCTAATGCTCATTTCAGAGGGAGCACCACGTTGGAAGTAAGAATAGAAATGAAAACCTCGTGAGCTCACTGAGAGGAGGATGTGCTCTTCGAAAGGCTTCCAGCAAACAGTGTGCAGGCAGATTGCTAAGCTTCCAGAGATGTGCAAATTCTCTTTTAAGATGTCCCTTCAGCTGGCAGCTCCGCCAAAAGGCTAACTAAAACATTGAAAACACATGAGATCCTTCAAAAGCAACCTAAGACTGTTCAGAGGAAGGAGTCCATGGGAAGTGCGTATGAGAAGCCTAGGAAAGCCTCGGCCGCTTCCTCGATGCTGGCCGTGATGAGGATGCTGTCGGGAGACCTGCCGGTGGAGTTGGGGACCGGCTCTTCGGTAAACTCGGGATTAGAGTGCCGCAGGTCGCTGGGTCCACTCACATTTGGGTTAAAAGGAGGAGTAATCTTCTTATTAATGAGATCATCCCAGTTAATTAGGGAGAAGAAGACATGACTCTTGATCTCCATAAAGTCGTCCTTGGTCCCCAGCCGCTTTGCCCTGTCCTTCTGCAGCAGGCCCTCCAAGAGGTGTCTTGCGGAATTCGTAATATTTGGTTTCAACAGGAGGGGCTTGTTCAGAATGTTGTCATACATCTCAGCTGTGTTTCAGCTATAAAAAGGAGGAGGCCATAGAACATCTCATACAAGACGACCCCAGGCACCACCAGTCCACGGTCCTGTCGCAGGTCTGCTTATGTGGCACCTCAGGTGCGAGATACTCAGGTGTGCCACAGAAGGTAGATGTCGTGCCATTATGCTCAATGTTTTACTTGCAGAGTCCAAAGTCAGTAAGGACAATGTCTCCCTGGGAAACTAGCAAAATATTCTCAGGTTTTAAGTCTCTGTACACGACGTTCAGAGAGTGCAGGTAATCCAAGGCACTGGCTATTTCAGCAGCATAGAAATGAGCTCGTGGTTCCAGAAAGCAGCGTTCTCTCTGGAGATGGTAGAACAACTCTCCACCATCAATGTAGTCTAGGACAAAGTGCAGTTTATCAGCAGTCTGGAAAGAGAAGTGAAGGCCCACCAGGAAAGGGTGTTTCACATTCTTCAATAAAACATTCTGCTCCGAATAATATGCTTCTCCTCCTTCTTTTTTAGGATTGCTTTCTTCTGTAAAACTTTGATTGCACAGAACACTTCTTCTGCCTTGTGCCTTGCTAGAATAACCTTTCCAAAACTGCCTTTCCCAATCACTTTCAAGAAGTGAAAGTCAGATGGTTTAGCATGAGGATTGGATGACAGGCCAAGGTTGATTTGCTGAGAAGGACTTGGTGGGGGAGAATGGTTGGCATTCATAACCTCAGGCTCCTGAGGTTGGGAGATTTTCAAGATCGACTGAACTTCAGGGTGCTTGCATGCATAGGAGTTATTGGCAATCTCCTGAATAAAGTCGTTCAGCCCCATCCTCCTCTGTTGCATGAAAGCTTCACTCTTGCCTTTTTGAAGTAGTAGAAAGAGAATTGAAGGAGTTTCCCGAAGAATTGACTTTTGAGTTTGGAGTCTCAGCACTTATGATTGATACCACTTTTGTTTATTCATCAATTGATGGACATTTGGGTTATTTCCATTTTTTGACTATCATGAATAATGCTGCTATGAACTTTAATGTACAAGTTTTCTATAAACATATGTTTTCAGTTCTCTTAGGTTTGTAACTATGAGTAGAATTGCTGGGTCATATGGTAACTCTATGTTTCACATTTTGTGGAACGGTCAAATATTTTCCAAAATGGCAGCACCATTTATATTTCCAACAGCAACATAGGAGGGCACAAACTTCTCACTAATCCCATTGAGTCTTGATATCATCTGTCCTTTTTACTAAAGCTATCATGGTGGATGTGAAGTGGTACTTCATTATGATTTTAATTTGCATGTCTCTAATGACTTATAATGGTAAACATCTTTTCATGTGCTTATTATTCATTTGTATGATTTTTTTTGAGAAATATCTATTCAAATTCTTTTCCCATTTCTAATTGGGTTATTTTTCATTCTATTTTTAAGTTGTAGGAGTTCTTTATATATTCTGATACAAGTATACAAAATTATATAATTTAACTTATAATTTTCTTATTTCCTATATTGGTTATTTCCAAGCCACTCTCTTGCTGGAGTAAATATGATGGTGGTGATGGTGGTGGTTGTAATGAAGAGGTTGATGGAGATAATAATGAACTACTGCTGCTAAGAAACTGCCATTACTATTAATTGAGTGCTAAGTGTGTACCAGGCATTGTGCAAAGCCTATAAAATATATTAATTCAATTTTACACCTAAGACAAGTTTGTGATGTAAATATTATTTTCCTCACTTTATAGTAGAGAGATTGAAATTCTAAGAAGTTAAACAAATTGTTACCCAAATCAAATGTTGTAGATAAGTAAATTAACATACGTTTGAAATGATATAGAAATAATTTTTGATATGACACAAAATTCAGATAACACTGATTGTGAGAGTGTGGCCCTGGGGATCAGAATAAGACAGAAATAAACTAAATGATGATATAATATTGCTAACAAAGCCAGTGTGAAGAGAAAGAAAATAGTTACTCCATTGCACATGTGTGTATATTTATTTGTATTTACTCAGGAAGTGAAAGAAAAGGTACAATTGCCCGGGTGGTAGAAATTCCTGCCCAGGTGAAGATACACACAGAAGCCATTGATAGAATCCTCCGATGTCACTCAGGGAGAGAGCTGCCACGCTTCTGTCGAGGCCCTGGGGTGCTGGCACAGCTGAGGACTTCCTTTCCTCAGTCACTGCCTGAACACGAGCAGGATGACACCCTCAGGAAGGAGAATTTGCTGTCAGGAACCATCACAGCCATATTACAGGCTAATGGTGGAGAAGCTTCTTCTGTATCCGTGAGGGGCTTTGAAGAGAACGAAGGTGAAGGTGGAGCTTTGAAACTGGGAGAGACAATTGTCCTTATCCTTTCACGGTCCTGATGAATCCTCAAGCTGTTACTTGCTCTTGGGCGGACACTTCTGCTGGCAAGGAGCAGGAGGCTGCACAGGAGGGCATTTCTGCTGGCACTGCACCGGTGGGCAGGGCTCAGGCACCTTTGGGGGTGGGCAGGGCTCAGGCACCTTTGGGGGTGGGCAGGGCTCAGGCACCTTTGGGGGTGGGCAGGGATCAGGGCATTTTGGGGGTGGGCACACAGGAGGTGGCTGGCAAGGCTGCTTGCACTGCTGCTGTTGATAAGACATCTTTCTGGAGTCTCAGAGTCTGAAAGAAATTATATGACAGTGTTCACAAGAAGATACTCCTACAGAGAGGGGCCAAAGCCTATGTAATACCATGGAATATTAGTTCCCTAATCTTTAAACTCTTAACTCCATTTCTATGTCTCTGTGGTTTCTCCCTTCCACTTTAGCAAATTGCTTCATCAGCCCTGGGAAAATCATGTCTTTTCTGATACCATTTTTCCAAAAAAAAAAAAAAAAAAAAATCTGTTATAAAGAACGAAGGAATGTTATTCACATGAATAACATCACATGAATTCACATCTTCAAAAAGGCATTCAGAAGTTCAGAAATGCTGGGCAATGACACAAGTAATTCCTGTCATCACAATCTCTTATAAAGTCCCAGGAGGCTGACTTGGCCACAGAGCAAAAGGCTGTTCAGGAAGAGTTCAAGGATCTCACACCTGCTAAGACATAAGCCTTTGAAATGGACATCAAAAAGATATGGAAAAGAGAACAATACTTTGTTCTTTTCTTTCTTCTAATTCAAACGTACCTATTAATGTCTTTGTCCAATGGACATCAAACTATCTACCAAAAGAGAAAACAAAACAAAAAACTAAAATCATTGTGCTCCAATCCTAAGCTTCCATCAACTATGTAACATCAAACCCATGATCATAATTTTGGATCCACCAGACTTGCTGTCTTCAGACTAAATTCAACCTTGAAAGTAGCATAAAACAGAAACTCAAGAAAACAAACTCACCAGCTTCTCCACAGTAGATGGGACTTGAACACCAGGAGTTTGGCAGTTGGGCAGCAGAGGGTCTTTTTATAGGGCTTGCTGCCCCACCCAGGGGAAAATGCCATTGCTCAAAACTGGGCTGGTCCAATTACTTCCTAGAAAACATGCAAATTTATCCATGACCAGCTAGACAGACACTCTCAACATAGGAAATATCCTGTTCCAGATTTCCTCCTGGGTTAAGCACTCCTGACTCATGAGGCCCTGCCTTGGCTCTCAGTTTCAGTGACTATTCTCAGGGGGAGAAATGGAGGCATTCTGTAACTGGTGGTCAAAGGCTCTCTTTCTTGACAGGGGACAATGGCCCCTTCCTATCTTATACCTTCCCTGAATCACACATCTGCCTGCCTTTCCCTTTAACTGCCTGCCATATTGTTTTACGTAAACCATCTCCTCCTCTGCTTTCCTCGTACAATCTGCCAATGTGCTAGAAGGAAGGAGAGACCTAAAAAAGCCCTGAGTTCTGCCCCTACTTCTATCTTTGACAAGCTGTGTGACCACAGGTCACCTTCCTCCCTGGGTTTGAGTCTTTCTGTATGAACAGGGGAGAAGAAGACCTGCCCGTCAGGAAGGGGGCTGCCTGCACTGGGCAATCACTTCACCCTGTCAAGCCTGGAACTTTCTCCTCCACCTCCAGCCCTCTTCCATAGAATCCAATATTTGACTTGTAGTCCTTGCCTCTTTGATGCTGTCTTCTCTATCCATTCGTAGAGACACGTCTCTTCCAGGACTGATTCCAGTGTAAGATTTCAGTTTTCTCCTTTCAGTCCTCAAAGATGTGCAGTACAGTCATTTAATTTAAGAAAGATTCACTCTTAATAACTTCATTAAAGATCCAGAGAGAAGGACACATTCCACAGTGAGATCCAGTCTCCTCAGCACTTTTCCTCCATTCTTCACTCAAGCATGTATACTGCACCCATTTTATTTAAAAAAAGATTTACTCTTAGTCACTACATTAAGGAAATGGAGAGAAGTGAACACAAATCACAAGCATTCACTCAAAACCCATTGACTGAACCAGGCCTATGTGACTCCCACCAACGTTCCCTATAGTAGAGAACAAGATGCAAACTCTCACACCATCACATGTGAATAACTAAGAGTAGGATTGGGGAAGGGAAAAGGTCAGAGAACTTGAAGTCGGAGTCTGGGGGAAAATATGTATTTAGGTTTATCCTATATGATTGTTTCTGCCCACTCTCTTTCCAAACATGTTTTAAGTCTTTGAAATAAAGTATTTTTAAAATTTATTTGCATGTTATTTTCCGTCTTCCATAACCCCTCCAGCTCCTCAGCCTGCTACACATTATCCTCTCACTCCCCAATGTGTACTTCTTCTCTCTCCAATTTGGTGCATGCTGGTGACACAAGACATATGTTGCCAATGCATTTAGTGACTAATCCTTTCAAATCTTTTTAAAAAACTGTCCCTGCAATGAGTGGGGCAGGCTACATATGTGCATTGTTTTGAGTGATGTTGCTAGAGCTTCCTTGTCTGAGCCAAATGATCAGGAAGCTTTCCAAGAATGTGATTTCATAATTAGAGAAGGAAAAAGAAGAGGAGAATGAGGAAGAAGAGGAAGGGAAAGAAGAGAAACTCAAAAGCTTTGGGGCAGTCACCAGTCATGCTTCAGAAGGTATAGGAGTGCTGAATCCACCCAACATCATTTCCCTCAGTTAAGCAGGTTAGTTTCCTGGAACTGCCATGGCTCCTGCCAGGAAGGAGGGTTTTTGGCTAAGATCACCACTGGCCATGACCCTACAAGGAAAGAACCATCATTTCAGCACTTGAGACCAGGTATCTACAAATAGTGTCATCACCAAGTGATTCATATAGACTGTTACACATGCCATGCACTTTAGAGGCAAAATAAAGGGACTTTAATCAGTAGGCAACTTACTACTCCCTATATCCTCACATGACATCTAAAACATAAACCCTTAGAGAAATGTCTGATTTCTGCCATCCAAAATTTGAAAATAAGCTACCCAAAGACAATCACAGTGTCAGATAACACAGTTTTGATCATACCTTGAGACTCTCCTTCCTAGGATCCCCACTCAAAAAGTCTGGTTATTGTGACAGTGAAGGCACTAAAGTCATAGCAGCCTAGTGCCTCCAGCATTCCAGAGACGAATCACTTTATAGATTGTGGTGGTGAACTTGAACACTCAGAATTCTTCACAGATCAGCCAGGTGAAGAACTGCCCCTACATGAGGAAGGGCACCTATCAATCAAAATTTCTCCAAGTTTGACATCCAAGACCTGAGACCTGAAACACAGCACACTTTATACATACACACAGATTCTCTCTCTCTCTCTCTCTCTCTCACACACACACACACTGCCACACATACATGGCCACCATAGGCCTTTATTAATCCATCTATCCTCTATATATTTAAAGATCTTGGCCGGGCGCGGTGGCTCACGCCTGTAATCCTAGCACTCTGGGAGGCCGAGGCGGGCGGATTGCTCGAGGTCAGGAGTTCAAAACCAGCCTGAGCAAGAGCGAGACCCCTTCTCTACTATAAAATAGAAAGAAATTAATTGGTCAACTAATATGTATAGAAAAAATTAGCCGGGCATGGTGGCACATGCCTGTAGTCCCAGCTACTCGGGAAGCTGAGGCAGTAGGATCGCTTGAGCCCAGGAGTTTGAGGTTGCTGTGAGCTAGGCTGACGCCACGGCACTCTAGCCTGGGCAACAAAGTGAGACTCTGTCTCAAAAAAAAAAAAAGATCTTAGTTTCATGTTCCTTCACAGTCAGATAGCCTTAGGTTCATTCCCACAACCTCTACTCCCTAATTTTTCAGGGAATCATTAATAATACATTCTTACTACATGGAAAATGATAAGAAAGAATAAAAATTTGAAAATTTGTGTCCAATTCTTGATTCAGCATTTTATCTCACATTTTACTACTATATGTCATATGCCACAGAAAAAATAAGTCCTGCAAATCAATATTCTATCATAAAATATGAAGAAATAAATAGAAGGAAATAAAAATTGTGGTAAAATATTCCTGTGTGTTTAGAGAAATGATAGCTGCAAGTCCCCATGGATTTCTCCCTTTTGCTGCTATTCCTGATTGCAAGGCTTACTCTTCATCGTCCTTCCATAATTTTGCTGAATCAGATAAATTACAGAACATACATATGTTAAAATTCTTAGGATCATTAAAGAGGTTGTTTTGGAAGAATAGTCAATATTATTAAAATCATTGAAATTATAATGATAATTATATGTACATATATAAAGCATGATGACATTTGGTTAACATATATTCCTGAAAAGATAGGAATCATAATTTGTTAAAAGTGATTATATTGGGCTGCTGTAATCACTGAAGACTTTTTATTTTTCTTTCCAAAATATTCTCCAATGAATGTCTATTATTAACTAAAGACTCTTAAAATTCTACTTTGAAAAGCCTGTGCAATGCTCAGTTAGGGTGAAAATGGTCAGTATTTCTGGCCAGACATTTAACATGGGGTTGGAGGTAGGTAGGTATTATATCATTATCATACCCTCATAAGTAAAATATTTCCTTTCACAGGTGGTATAATTTTACATATAAAAAAACCTTAAAATTTTACCAAAAAAACCTGTTATAGCTAATAACCAAATTACGGGCTACAATATCAGAACTCAAAAAATCAGTTGCATTTTGATTACTAACAATGAACATTCTGGAATGAAATTAATATAACTTTTGTATTTGCAATAGCTTAAAAAGAATAAAATATTTAGGAATAAATTTACATGTGCACATCAAAAGCTTAAAAAATGCTAGCATCCCTGAGGGTGAAGAAGAAAATACACAAGGGCTAGAAAACCTATTTTTTTAAAAACAAAAGAAAAAGAAATAAAAAGCTTAAAAATTGCTAAAGGAAATTAAAGAACATCAATGTAAATCAAGAATCAACAGGCATCCAATATTCATGAATTATCCCTACAGTCCATGAATATTGGATGCCTCTTGATTTACATTGATGTTCTTTAATTTCCTTTAGCAATTTTTAATTTTTTTATTCAATATTGTCCCTCCTACAGAAGATCTACATTTTTGATGGAATCTTTATTAAAATTCCAACTATATTTCCTGCAGAAAAATAGAAAAACTCATCTTGAAATTCATGTGGAGCTTCAAGGGACTCCAAATGGATAATTTAATCTTGAACAACAACAACAAAAAAACAGAACAAATATGGAGGTCTCATAGTTCTTGATTTCAAACTTATAAAGCTACATTAATCAAAACAGGGTGGTACTGGGATAAAGACAGACATGTAGACCAATGTAATAGATATAAGCCAAGATATAAATCCTCCCATATGTGATCAACTGATTTTTGACAAGGATACCAAAACCATTCAACATGGGAAAGGACAGTGTTTTCAACAAATAATGCTGGGAAAACAGGATATCCTCATACAAAAGCATAAAGTTCTACCCTTACCTTACACCATATACAAAAATTAACTTGAAATGCATTAAATGCCTAGATATAAAGGCTAAACCTATGTATTTCTTAGAAGAAAACATGGAAATATTCATAACCCTGAACTTACCAATCATTACTTGGATATGGCAGTAAAAGCATAGGCAACAAAAGAAAAAAATAGATAAAATTGTGCTTCATTAAAACTTAATACTTTTTTAAATCAAAGGACTCTACAAGAAAGTGAAAAGACAATTCCCAGATGAGAGAAAACACTTGCACATGTTACGTCTCATAAAGGAATAATTTCCAGGATATATACTATAAATCACTCCAACTCAACAATAACAATAAAACAATTCAAAAATGGGCAGAGGACTTGAATAGACATTTCTACAAAGAAAATATGCAAATGACCAATAAGCACATGAAAAGATGCACAACATTTCTAATGATCAGGGAAATGCAAATCAGAATCTCAATGAGATACTACTTCCGAATCAATTGGATGACTAATTACTCTTTTTTTGTTTCAAAATATTTTGGGGGTATAAATGTTTTTGCTTACATGCATCATTTTTGTTATGCTTGAATCACGGTTATAAGTGGCTCATCACCCAGATAGTGTTTATTGTACCCTTCAGGTAGGTTTTTGCCCCTTCCATCCTCCTCTGTCCCTCCTGATTGATTTCCACTGAGTTTTACTTCCCTCTATGCACATGTCTGCTCATTGGTTAGTTCCAATTTAATAGTCAGTATCTACAGTGTTTCTTTTTCCATTCTTGAGACACTTCTTAGGAGAATGAACTCCAGTTCCATCCAGATTGTTGCAATGTTATTAATTTATCTTTTTTATGTCTGAGTACTATCCATATATCACATTTTATTAATCCACTCATGAATTGATGGGCACTTGGGTTGATTCCACATATTTGCAATTGTGACTTGTGCTGCAATAAACATTCCAGTGCAGGTGTCTTTTGGATAAAATGAATTCTTTTTCTTTGGGTAAATACTCAGTAGTGGGATTGCTGGATCAAATGGTAGATTGACTTTTAGTTCTTTGAGGAATTTCCATATTGTTTTCCATAGAAGCTGTACAAATTTGCAGTCCCAGCAACAGTGTATAAGTATTCCTTTCTCTCTACATACACACCAGCATCCATTGGTTTTTGACTTTTTAATAAAAGCCATTCTAAATAGGTTAAGATGATATCTCATTGTGGTTTTAATTTTCATTTTGTGATGGTTAGTGGCATTAAGCACTTTTTAAACATGTTTATTGGCTATTGATCTATCTTCTTTTGGAAAGCTTCTGTTCATGTCTTTTGCCCAGTTTTAAATTGGGTTCTTTGATCTTTTCTTGCTGATTTGTTTGAGTTCCTTGTAGACTCTGTTTATTAGCCCTTTATCAGAAGTATAGTTTGTGAATATTTTCTTTCATTCTCTAGGTTGTCTATTTGCTCTGTTGATTATTTCCTTGGTGGTGCAGAAGATTTTTATTTTACTCAAGTCTTATTTATTTATTGCCATTGGGTCTTCTTCAGAAATTTTTTGCCTAGATTGATATTAGAAGAATATTTCCAACATTTATTTTAGGCTTTGTATGGCTTTTAGTCTTATATTTAAGTCTTTTATCCATCTTGAATTAATTTTTTTGAGTAATGAGAGATATGGATTCAGTTTCATTACTCTGAATGTGGCTATCCGGTTGTTCTGGCACCATTTATGGACCAGGGCTTGCTTTCCTCAGTGTCCGTTGTGGTCTGCTTTGTCAAAGATATGTTGGATATATGTGGATGGATTTATGTCTGGGTTTTCTGTTCTGTTCCATTGGTCTCTGTCTCTATTTTTGTGATAATACCATACTTTTGGTTACCAAAGCCTTGTAGTATAATTTGAAGTCTGATGTTTTGATGCCTCCAGATTTCTCCCTTTTTCTCAAGGTTGCTTTGGCTATTGGGGTCTTTTCTGGTTCCAAACAAAGTGTAAAATTTTGTTTCCTAGGTCTGTGAAATATGATGTTGCTATTTTGATGGGGATTGCATTGAATATGTAAATCACTTCAGGTAGTACGGACATTTTAGCAATGTTTATTCTACTTATCCATGTGAGCATGTTATGTTTTTCCATGTTTTTTGTATTATCTGCAATTTCTTTCCTCGGTGTTTCATAGTTTCTTTGTAGAGATCTTTCGCCTCCTTAGTCAAGTATATTTATAGGTATTTTATTTTCTTTGTAGCTACTGTGAGTGGTGTTGAGTCTTTGATGTGATTCCAAGCTTGACTGTTACTGGTGTATAAGAATGCTACTGATTTGTGTACATTGATTTTGTAACCTGAGAATGTGCTGAATTTATTCATCAATTTCAGTACTCACTTGGTAGAATCTTTCACGTTTTCTAGATATTAGATCATATTGTATGGAAAAAGTGATAATTTGATCTCATCTTTCCAAATTTGGATACCCTTAATTTCTTTCTCTTGTCTGATTGCTCTGGCTAGGACTCCCAATACTATGTTGAATAGAAGTGGTGACAGAGGGCATTCTTGTCTTTTTCCAGTTCTTGGGGGAATGCTTTCAACTTTTTCCCATTCAGTATAATGATGGCTGTGGGTTTGTCATATATGGCTTTTATATTTTTGAGATATATTTCTTCTCTGCCTGATTTTTGAGGGTTTTATCTTGAATGGGGGCTGAATTTTGTCAAATGCTTTTTTTTTTACATCTATTTAGATGATCATATTATCTTTGTTTTTGCTTCTGTTTATGTGGTAAATCACATTTATTGATTTACCTGTGTTGAAATATCCTTGCAGCCCTGGGATGAACCCACTTGGTCATAGTGGATTATTTTCTTGATATGCCATTGAATTTGGTTTACTACAGTTTTATCTATTTAATTTTATTTCTACATATTATGGGGGTAAAAATGTTTAGGTTATGTATGTTGCCCTTGCTCCACCTTCCCCCCACCCACCCCGAGTCAGAGCTTCAAGCCTGTCCATCTCCAAGATGGTGCACGTTACATTCATTATGTATGTATATACCCATCCCTTCCTCCCCCCTCCTATTTGCCCAACACTCAATAAATGTTATTCCTTTATGTGCACTTAGGTGTTGATCAGTGAAAGCAATTTTATGGTGAGTACATGTGGTGCTTATTTTTCCATTCTTATGATACTTCCCTTAGTAGAATGGGTTCCAGCTCTATCCAGGAAAATACAAGAGGTGCTATATCACCATTATTTCTTATAGCTACATAGTACTCCATGGTATACATATACAAAACTAGTGCAACCTCTGTGGAAAGCAATGTCGAGATACCTTAAAGAGATACAAGTAGATCCACCATTTGATCCAGCAATCTCACTACTGGGCATCAATCCAAAAGAACAAAAGACATTCTATAAAATAGACATCTGCACTCGAATGTTTATAGCAGCACAATTCACATTGCAAATATGTGGAAACCACCCAAGTGACCATCGGTACATGAGTGGATTACTACTATTTTATTGAGGATTTTTTGCATGTATATTCATAAGGGATATTGGTATATAGTTTTAATTTTTTTGTTGTGCTCTTTCCTGGTTCCATTATCAAGGTGATACTGGGTTTTGAATGATTCCCAGATTTTAAGAGTTGTTTAACTAGGCTTATTATTTAAATTATTTTATTTGTATCTTATTAAAATTTCTTTCATAGAAGTACTATTATCACCATTTCTTCAATGAAAAACTTGATAACTTAAGTAATGTTAAGAAAATTGCTCACAATTACACATCTAATTAGGGCAAAGAGTTTGGGTTAAACACAACCTTGTCTATATAGCATACTAAATTTCTAAGATAGCAGTTACTCACAGATTGATTTAATCTTTAAATACAATTCAATATTTAAATATATTTAAACATTCTGAATGTTTAAAAAACACAATGGTACAAAAATTCAAAAAGTAAAAAAATGGTCATGCAGTGAAAAGTTACTCTCTTTCCCCCTTCCTATGCCCCAGATATTTAAAGTGCTCTCCTGAGATACCACTGTTACCTCATGTGATACTACTTGTTTCAGAGACGTAATATGCACAGGGCTTCAGGTACCCATTATTTGTGGAAAGTGAGGATCATCTGTGCATTACTTATTTTGTATGTACATCAAGAAATAATTATACCTTTTTGTGGGGTTGGCAAACCTCATTAAGCATTCTTTTCTTAAGAAAGCCTGATCCTCCCCCAGTTTATCAAGCATAAATGATAAACCAAATAACTTACTAATAAAAATAACTTTAGAACTTATTAGTGAGTCATGAGACAAAGAAAAACAAGTCTAAAATCTTGTCGACAGAACTGTTCTAAATAACATGCTCATTAGATAATTCTCTTACTTCGGCAGGCACTGGCTCTAGTTCCTAGGATTTCACCATGAAAAAGAATGTTAGGATAGCGCCTCACCCATCCCCACAGCATCCCTGTGCCTTCTAGCATCCCGGAAAGTTGTCAGCTTCCTGATAGCAATCTAGATGACTATCCTGTTGAATTCCAAAGTACTAGTCCTCGTGTTGTTCCTCTGAGATGCTGAGACAGAGAGGTCAGTAGTATATGGCTGAACCCAAGGAATTTCCTACCTCTTCAAATACTCAGGTTAGGCCACTGATATTTTTCTCTACTGTACCAGCCCAATCAAGTTTGAAACACTGCACACACCACACAATTCTCAGGGGACCCTAGTGCAGCCTCTGGTGCCATCTTATTATCACCACCTAATCAGCAGTGACCTCAGCCAGATGAAAGAGGAGAGCGGAGTGAAGATCTGCACAGAATCCAAAGAATAAACAATGCCATTCTTTATTACCTTTTTTGATGTGTTTGAATTTATTGGTTAGATATAATTAATTAGTTATTCTTAGTATATCTATCTTTTAGAGATCACAACTCTTCGAAGACCCATTATATAACATGCCTTATGTTACCCATCTCATTGAGCTGATACAGCAGACTTTGGAAGTAGGAATAGTTCTTATTTCTAAGCTAAAGCTATGTAAGCAGATCTTCAAGGAATTTAGGAAATATTTGATGTCACATGGTAGTCGTGCCTGGAGATGTCAGCACAGCCAAGGTACTCAAAGTTTCTCCAAGTTGTGACACTGAGTAATACTAGCTAAAGTTTTGCTGTGGTTCAATCTGTGCAGTCATAATTTATTTATTTAGGTAAAAATATCCATATAGTGACTGGTGGGATAAATATCTCACAGAACTTCATTCCTTGAGTGTGCATAGAAAGTCTGAAACCCTACGAAATGTCATTTCAAAAGAGAGGAATTGTCAAGGAATCAATTGAATTAACTTATGTAGGAAAATGTAGCACACGTATGAGGGGACTATGAATGGAAAAGCTTCTAAAGGGATGTGGCCCAGACATTAAGTCAGTGTTGAAGAAAATGGGAGAAAATGAATTCAGATTTCTAGTAGATGACAAATCACTCATGCCCATGAGGGTCACAGAGATGAGGTCAGTGTGTAAATGGAAATGGTAGATTTGGGGATGGCCTGGCATGTAACTTTATGGCCTAGAAAACTGAGGGATGGCGTTGCCTGTTCAAGCCCATTGAGGGACCATATGGAGACACAGGCAGGGTGGGACTAGAAAGCTAGGATGTGCCTTTGTGTCCTTGATCAAATAAATTAATTGTCAAAGAAAGCCTAGAGAGAGAGCAACGGCTCATGGTAAAGGGGGAAGTTAGGTATAAAGAAACACTTCAGCTGTACCTGGAATTAAAGACATGTTGAGCCTTCAGTGTTAGTACCCCCTGGTCTGTCCTTTTAAAGAGAACAAAACTGGATACTGGGCAGGTGCCACCGAGTGAGGTAATAGTTGTTACATATAGGTCACTCAGGAAGCTGGGAGGTAGGGGAAGTACCATCTCTGCTTGCAAAAAACAAGAGATTTTGTCATATTCTCCAATTGCCACATGACACTGGCATGGAGAACTTGAGAAAATGTCTCAACTGAATCACTGTGCATTACCCTGGTGAGAAGGATCACCAACTAGGAAGTTTTGTGACAGCGTGAGCATGCCAAGTCATTTGGGGATTGCACTCAGAAGGCATTTTGGTTGGGAAATAAGCACATCATCCCAGTTCTGGGCTGTTCCCTTGTGTGGGGCTGCCCGGCCCTTATAAAAGGCTTCTCCAGCACACATATGCTATCTTCTTGGCACTCAGCTATAGACCTCTGGACACTCTGGTGAGTACAAACCTTATAGCCTTTATTGGTACTTCAGTGGTGTTAGGGTTTAACCTGTGGGTAGAAATGGTTATTTACTTTAATCAATTTATGCTCATGGGTGGGAAAAAGAAGATAATGAGGTCTGAAGGATCAATTTTAGCTGGTGTTTGGTAGATGGACTTGAAGCTGATGAGGGAAATGGAGTAAAAAATACAATGTTAAACCTGAATCTTGAACTGAAGGTGAGTGAGAGATGTAAGATGCTGTCCTGTCTTCTGCTCCACACCTGTTCCAAACACATCTCTATCAGAGTGCAATCTCCTTGAGAGGTGGGCTGGAGCCTTTGGAGAGCTTTTCAAAGCCTCGTGACTCAGCACCACAAAATCTTAAGGGTTGTGTCTCAAAAATGGGTCCTTGGAGACTGAAGGGTTGATGCTGTGGCTAATTGTCTCTCTTATGAATGCCGTAGCTTATCTTTCAGATCCTCCGAGCCCCACGAGAGATGTCCTACCAACAGCAGCAGCAGTGCAAGCAGCCCTGCCAGCCACCTCCTGTGTTCATTCCTAAGTGCCCTCAGCCATGCCCACCTCCAAAGTGCCCTGAGCCCTGCCCACCTCCTCCCTGCCCACCTGTGCAGTGCCCACCTCCTCCCTGCCCACCTGTGCAGTGCCCACCTCCTCCCTGCCCACCTGTGCAGTGCCCACCTCCTCCCTGCCCACCTGTGCAGTACCCACCTCCTCCCTGCCAGCAGAAGTGTCCACCCAAGAGCAAGTAACAGCATGAGGATTCATCAGGACCATGAAC
>VSMD01140052.1:0-56958 GCA_008750895.1 Mirza zaza | reverse complement strand
TAATTTTTTTATATATATTAGTTGGCCAATTAATTTCTTTCTATTTATAGTAGAAATGGGGTCTTGCTCTTGCTCAGGCTGGTTTTGAACTCCTGACCTCGAGCAATCCTCCCGCCTCGGCCTCCCAGAGTGCTAGGATTACAGGCGTGAGCCACCTCGCCCGCCTGGCCAAATTTATGCTATGTTAAAAGAAAGTTCTAGCTGTTTTTTGTGTTGGAGGAACAGAAGATTTTAGGTAATCAAAAATTCCTGTTACTTAAAATTTCCACTTGTGGGCCTAGAAATAGATATGGAAGGATTGTTAGTGCAAACAGGTCTAGTCAAGCAGTCATACAGATGCTAATTTTAAGTTTTTCCTGTATTACTTAGAGAGATTTAGGACAAAATGGCTGGAATAGTTAAAATGAGAACAATTTGAGGAATAACAGATTGCAGGATGTCATACTTATTTACCTGTATTTTTCTAAGAGCTTCAAGCTTTCCACCCCCCACCTCTACTATTATGAATTATCACAACAGAATTACATGCTTGTAAGAATAATACAGAAGCCCATAAAGTAAAAAGTGACCTATTTTCTTTCTCCCTTTGGGATTAGTTGCTGACAACTGTTGTGTATTGTTAAAGGTCACACTGGGGACCCCTGGGCAATTTCCCAGCTGCTAAGAGACTGCAGAGAATATACTAGACAAAGTTCTAGACCTCCTACACCTTTCAGTTTACAAACACTCAACTGCTTAACAGATATTTGAGCGCCTCCTTCGTGTCAGGCATTATTGAAGGCATTGGGGTACCTCAATACACAAAACGGACAATGTGATCATAGCATATATACTGTTCTGCAAATCTTTTCTCATTAGCTACACCTCTTAGACATCATTCCATTTTAATCCAAAATGGACCCAAATCATTCTTTCCAAAGCTAGTCTATCGTATGAATGTATCATAATCTATCTAATCCTCTATACTGTACATTTATACTTATGGCCTGTTTTTTTGCCAATACAAATATAATAACAGGGAGATGGTTTTATGTTCTCAGCAGTTAATAAGAGAAATCCTGCCTCCTGGGCAGAGACGGTCTGATGAGCCCTGCCTGTGGGGACAGATGGAGCCTCAGGGACTGGCTTTGATCGAGACTGGCCACCAGATTTTCTGAATAATAAGGCATCGGAGGAGCCTCGGGGTTGGTCAGAGGAGAGTTGGAGGCCCAAATGGAGAGGCAGATCTTTGGAGGATTTCCCAGTGAAATGCCACTGACAGAGTCGACACCCTGCCTGTGTTCCTGCCTACCATAGCATAACTGCAAAAATCCTGATGTCCTTGCTGTGACTGGGTTCCTGGCAGAATTCGTTGAAGGGGTGAGGTTTTGGGTTGAGGTTGGGGCAGGGTGGAACATGAGTCAGTCTGCACGGCTGAGGCAGCCACATCCTGGATCCCATAAATGATGATTATGCACTTTCGGTCACTGGAATGAATTTATTTCCTTAGGGCAAATTCCCAGAAGTGAAACTTCTGGTTCTTATATATAAGTTGCTAAATCACCATCTCTTGGAGATTTATAATAATTTACCCCCTCATGAATAGTAATTAAAGTCTTTGCTCTACCTGTAATAACAATGGCCATATATCTTTAACACTTTTGCCAATCTGATAGGGTAAAAATTACATCTAATTGTTGCTTTAATTTGAATTTCTTTATCGTTGCTGATGTAATAGTATCTTTTCATGTTATAGATTGTATTTCTTCTGTGAAACATGTTCATTTCTTTTGTCCACTTAAAAGTATAGTTTATCTTCCTTTTTTCTTTTTTAAGGAGTAAATTGGATATTACCAAAGATTCTGTAGGGAGACTGATGGATTTATTTCACTAGTTTATCTTTTTTATTGTTGATTTGTAAGAATTCTTTGTGGTAACCATCATGCCATCATTCTACTCTTTAATTCTAATCTCTGTCTCTGTAGATTCAATTATTTATTTATTTATTTGCTCCTAAATGGGTGAGAACATGAAATATTTTTCTTTCTTTGCCTGGATTATTTCATTTAATATAATGTCCTCCAGTTCTATCCATGTTGTTGCAAATGATAAGATTTCATTCTTTTTTGTTTTTTGTTTTTTTTTAAAGGCAGTCAAATTTAGCAGTGGGACATTGCATACCAATGTTAGTGACACTACTGTTAATAGGTTCTGATAACCCACTAGCATCAGACCAGCCAGGATTTCATTCTTTTTTTATGGCTGAATAATATTCTACCTTGTATATGTACCACATTTTCTTTACACGTTGTTCCACTGATGGACACTTAGGTTGATTCCAGATCTTGGTTATTGTGAATTGTGTGGCAATAAACACGGGAGTGCAAATATCTCTTTGACATAATAATTTCCTTTCTTTTGGATATCATACCCAGCAGTAGGATGGCTAGATCATATGGTAGTTCTATTTTCAGTTTTTCGAGGAACCTCCATAGTGTTCTCCTTAGCAGTTGTACTAATTTACATTCCCATCAACAGCGTAAGAGGGTTCCCCTTTCTCTACATTCTTGCCAACATCCATTATTGTCTGTCTTTTTGATAAAAGCCATTTTAACTGGGGTAAGAGGATACCTCATTGTGGTTTTGATTTGTATTTCTCTGATAAGAAGTAATGTTGAGCGTTTTTTCATGTACATGTTGGCCATTTGTATGTCTTCTTTTTAGAAGTGTCTATTCAGATCTTTTGCCCATTTTAAATTGGAATATTTTTTTTTTGGTATTGAGTTGTTTGAACTCCTTATATATTCTAGTTATTAACTCCCTGTCAGATGGGTAGTTTGCAAATATTTTCTCCCATTCTATGGGTTTTCTCTTCTCTTTTTTTATTGTTTCCTTTGCTGTACAGAAGCTTTAGCTTGATATGATCCCATTTGTCCATTTCTGCTTTGGTTGCCTGGCTTTTGAGGTCTTACTCATGAAATCTTTGCCCAGACTGGTGTCCTGGAGTGTTCCCCCAATGTTTTCTTCTAGTAGTTTCATAGTTTTAGGTTTTAGATGTAAGTCTTTAATCCATTTTAAGTTGATTTTTGTATATGGTGGGACATAGGGGTCTAGTTTCATTTTTCCACATATGGATATCCACTTTTCCCAGCACCATTTATTGAAGAGATTGTCCTTTCCCCATTGCATGTTCTTGGTGCCTTTGTCGAAAATGAGTAGACTGCAAATGCATGAATTCATTTTTGGGTGCTCCATTCTGTTGCATTGGTCTGTGCATTTTTTTATATGCCAGTACCATGCTGATTTGGTTTGTAGTATAATTTGAAGTCAGGTAATGTAATTCCTCCAGATTTGTTCTTTTTGCTCAGTTTTGCTTTGGCTATTCTGGGTCTTTTGTAGTTCCATATAAATTTTAAAAAATTTCTGTGAAGAATGTCATTGGTATTTTGATAAGAAATGAATTGAATCTGTAGATTGCTTAGAGTAGTGTTAAGTCATATTTCGTTTCTTTCTTTCTTTTTTGAGGCAGGGTCTCTGTTGCCTGGGCTAGAGTGCAGCGACATCAGCCTAGCTCACAGCAACCTCAAACTCCTGGGTTCAAGGGATCCTCCTGCCTCAGCCTCCCCAGCAGCTGGGACTATAGGCACAAGCCACCATACCTAGCTAATTTTTTAATTTTTTGTAGAGCCGTGGTCTTTTTTTTTTGAGACAGAGTCTTGCTCTGTTGCCTGGGCTACAGTGCCCTGGCATCAGCCTAGCTCACAGCGACCTCAAACTCCTGGACTTAAGCAATCCTTCTGCCTCAGCCTCCTGAGTAGCTGGGACTACAGGCATGTGCCACCATGCCCGGCTAATTTTTTTTAATATGTATAATTTTTGGTTGTCTAGCTAATTTCTTTCTACTTTTTTAGTAGAGATAGGGTCTTGCTCTTGCTCAGGCTAGTCTCGAACTCCCAAGCTCAAAGGATCCACCCACTTTGGCCTCCCAGAGTGCTAGGATTATAGGCATGAGCCACCACACCCGGCCTGAATTTTAGACTTTAATTCAGCACCCTAATACTGCTGGTCACCTATCAAAAATATTTCATTTTTCACAGCAAGGTTTTAAGGTAATTTATTTCTATTGGATTCTATTTGCATCCAGAGGGTAGGTTAAGGCTACAGAGAATGACACAAATGTCATGGACTGCCATTTATTTGCAATATAAAGGAGGCTACACCTGAAATCACTACTGTATTTGTACTTGGAAATTAGAATGAGTCAGAGGAAGCAGGAGCCTTGACGTGAAGTTCATTTAAATGGGGACTCTTGTTTACATTCATTTGCTAAACGGACAGGCCAGTCTGGGACTGATGGCATCTGCAAGGGCGCACTTGGCCTTCGCTCTTGGATCTACCTCCCTTCAGACTGCAAGACCCTGCCCTTCCAGGCAGACTGTGCTCTCCGCTGTCCTCTTCTACTGGCAGCCTCTGCCTCAGCAACCTCCTTATCTCCCCAATGCCTCAGCTTTCTCAGCTACCTCAGCACCTCAGCCTCCTGGACCTTTTCCACATCTGTGCTGCCTCAGCCTCTTTGCATGTTCAGCCTTTGACTTCTCAAGCCTCAGGCTCCTCAGCCCCTCAGTTTCATCTGCTTTCACAGTGTGGGTCTCCCTCCCTCAGCCCCCTCTTTGGTTGGTCTGGGTATTTGGGTGAACCCTTTCCATTTATTTCAGATAGGAGGAGGGCAAGATCCTGCCACCCTTCTACTCCCACAGGCCTGTGGACTTGCACTCTAGGGGTGGGCATTTTGCAAGGGGGACCAAGTTTTCATTTCTCTGAAGCCTTGAGGTCAGAGTGGGGACTGATGGTGTTGACAGTAAAGCCCTTGTGTGGCAGCCCCTAACTTCCAGCTGCTCATCTCCTTGGAAACCATGGAGAGGACTGGCACCTAGCTTACCTGTCAGCCGACATCAGGACACCTGGTCTACCAGGATATCCTCAGCTGCTCCTTGGTATTGCTGAGTAACCTGGTGGCAAATAAAACAGCAATATTCAAAATCAGGCCTCAGGGATTCAATAGTAGGGATTCAATAATGCTTTGCTAAATGTATATATGAAAGAATGTATTGGTTAGAACAACTTAATACGGTTTTATACTTAACTATACCTTCTTTTCCATAGGACATATGGATGCATTTCTTTTTAGAGCATACACCCTCTGAGGACAAAGATCATGTGATACTAGTCTCTCCATAACTCTGTACTGGTATAGCTGTCATATAGTGGGCACACAGTAGTGGCAGTAAGTGAATGGGTAGGTGAAATAACTGGGTGATTTTAATTCAAAAGACAATTTAAGTGAAAGCTTTCAGGAGACAACATGGGATAGTTTCTTGAAAACCTGTCATTTTTTTTTTCCTCATAGGCTAAAAGTGTTTTCAGTATGAAAGTTTTCTTAGAACTCTAAGTACATGGTTAATAAACAGGAATAGCCAGTGGTAGCATGTAAGCCAAGTCTGGGTGACAATAGCCAGCTCATCAACTTGATAAGAGTGCCGTTCTGGCTCACGCCTGTAATCCTAGCACTCTGGGAAGCAAGGAGGATCACTCGAGGTCAGGAGTTCGAGACCAGCCTGAGCAAGAGCAAGACCCTGTCTCTACTAAAAACAGAAAGAAATTAGCTGGACAGCTAAAAATATATAGAAAAAATTAGCTGGGCATGGTGGCACATGCCTATAGTCCCAGCTACTTGGGAGGCTGAGGCAGAAGGATCACTTGAGCTGAGGAGTTTGAGGTTGCTGTGAGCTAGGCTAACACTACAGCACTCTAGCCTGGACAACAAAGCAAGACTCTGTCTCAAAAAAAAAAAAAAAAAAAAAAAGAAAAAGAAAGAAAGAAAGGCAAGCCTGTGACACTTGGAAGAATGATTTGATATCACTTAGGGATAAAAATAAGGGATGGGGAGGAGAGAAGGGAGTTAAAACTGGTATATGGTTTCTAGCCTGAAACTCAAGGTACTTTCTGCCATAAATAGAAATGAGAAAAGTGGAAAGAAAAGTGAGTTTGTGGTGCAAGATTGCTTGGCCTTTACTGTGTCTCTGAACTCCAGTATCCATAATTACATAGGGCTTGCCCTTCCTCTTGGTGAGGGATGAGATGAGGAAAGCACTTTGTAAACTGGGAAGGGCTAGATAATTGTAATGAGTTAATGATAACTTTTATCACTGTTTTCATTATATATATATATATTTTAAGGGATGGGGGGTTATCAGGAAGAGGGGTGTTCAGTTGTCTTGTTTGTTTTTGTTGAGACAGAGTCTCACTCTATGCCCTGGGCAGAGTGCAGTGGCGTCATTGTAGCTCACTGCAACCTCCAACTCTTGAGCTCAAGCAATCCTTCTGCCTCAGCCTCCCAGGCAGCTGGGACTACAGGCACGTTCTGCAATGCCTAGCTGGTTTTTTTCCTTCCTCTTTGTTTTTGGTAGAGACGGGGTCTCACTCTCGCTCAGGCCGGTCTCGAACTCCTGAGCTCAAGCAATCCTCCACCTCAGCCTCCCAGAGTGCTAGGATTATAGGCATGAGCCACCTCACGTGGCCAATTTTAATTATATTTAAACGTATTCTTCCAGCAGTTAGAATAAAGACTTGAAGTGATATTTGGGACCCAAAGGGAGGGATGAGCCAACTGAGGAAGCAGGTGTGGATGGAGACAGGCTGAGGGGCCAACAGGTCTTAGGGATGGGGAAGAAAATAGAGTTTATCACAGTTCTCTCTAATCTGGAAAGCTACTCCTTCTGTGTGGACTTTGAATGTCACCTCTGTCACAGGTCCACAAGAGTTACCTCCCTCTACACCCCCACTTTCCTGCACCTCCAAACATTCTCAGCTAATCTTTCTGCCCCTGTTGAACTATTCAACAGGGATAAGAGTATACAAAATTGGGATAAGAGTATACAAAATTTTTGTATAAGAGTAAACAAAATTGGGATAAGAGTATACAAAATTGTATTAAGCCATTTTCCTTTTGCTGTTAAGTACAGACAGTCATGGTGACAGCTACAGCCACCACTCCTCTCTTCATGTACCTTAACACCTTGTCTCAACCACCCTGGCAAAATATACAAAGTCTGGGAGGAAATGTGCGGTGATAAGCATCTTTGGAGGGTCTCAGGGCATTGGCAGAGCAGAAGCGATGTGGGGCAGGAGGGAGGCCATGCTCTGAATGCAGAGTGAGAGAGAATGGGACAGAAGTTGGGTAGTTTAGGAAGAGAGGCTTTGGAACTGTCCTAGGAAAAAAAAACAACTCTAGATATTTAGTGAATGTTTCTTGTGGTATAAAAAGCATACAAAATTTGGCAAATACAAATGTTCATTTGTCATACCCAACCAAGAGCTATTAACTTTCATGTAAATCTGAGAATACATAGTAACTAGATTCTTAATAAATGCTGAATGAATTAAGGTATATTTATTAGCTGTCAGCCAGGCACTAACCTTATTTATGCACACAGCTATGTGGCTATGCATGTGTGTATATATTTCTTTTATGTTTTTTATTTTTATTTATTTATTTATTTATTTTTTTTGAGACAGAGGCTTGCTTTGTTGCCCAGGCTAGAGTGAGTGCCGTGGCGTCAGCCTCCCAAGTAGCTGGGACTACAGGCATGCGCCACCATGCCTGGCTAATTTTTTCTATATATATTAGTTGGCCAATTAATTTCTTTCTATTTTTAGTAGAGACGGGGTCTTGCTCTTGCTTAGTCTGGTTTTGAACTCCTGACCTTGAGCAATCTGCCCGCCTTGGCCTCCCAGAGTGCTAGGATTACAATCGTGAGCCACCGCGCTTGGCCTATGTATTTCTTTTAAAGGTGCTGCAGTTGGCATTTTGTTTTTTTGCACATCTGTCTCAGATCTAATTATGTCACTAGCTTCTACCCAGGGCTCCACTTTTTTGGAGGCTGGCAGGCCTGGGCTGACATGCTTTCCTGTGTGCCTTTCCTCTCTGGGCAGAGGGCCTGAGCGTGGGCAGTTTGCGTGGGCTGCTGGCCGCTTCCACCACCTGCCTCACCTACCCCAGGGCTGAGCTTTGCTGAGACACAAAATTACTTTTTATTAACATGTATTTGAAAGACGGGCTGAGAGTGGGTGGAGGCCCTGGCTTGCTGACTGGACAGCCATCGGCGGTTACCCGGTAGCCCTGGTTACCACGTGGGGCCTGCTAGCGTCTGTACGCATGCTGCCGTAAACCAGATATGGAGGTCAGCTTGGCACTGCCTCCCTAAGGTACCAATGTTCCACCTTCCAGATGCGTCTCTGCAACTGCACCCATCCTGTCAACCCTCTCTCTCTTGCCCCAGACTCTACTTTCCAGTATAAACAGTCCCTACTGTCAACCCCTTCGGGAACACTCTACCTCCTTCTGCCCTGAGCACATGACCTATCTTCTCCTACCACTGACCTGGGGTTAGAATTGTGGGCATGGAGGGGCTGACTTTCTTCTTGCTCCCCATTACTGCCTCTGAACCAAATCCACATGACTCGGGCTTTACCCCTCTCCATTCTGCCTGTCTCTTCGGCTCTTCTCTCTGCTCACTGACAACTTTGACATTTGTTTTCCACACGTTTCCTCTCAACTCTTAATCCTGCCATCATCCTGGACAACTTTACCATTCATGTGGTCTTTACCGTCCCCTCCGCTCCACTGGGGCTGCCTATCCCATGGTCACAACTTGTGCCTTGTCATTGCCTAGGACTGGCCCATTTCTGTGCTCTGAAGCTTCGGAATCACATCTGTGGTTAGCAGCTGCCAGCACGGAAGCTCTCCTGGGCACCTAGTCCTGAAGTTTCCAACCGCACACAGCTCTTGACTGGTCCACTTTCTCTTTTCTGCATTTACCTCCCCTGACCCAGTTAACACAGGCATTGTTTCAGTTGTTCTCCTATCAACCTTCCTGCTTCCTTGTTTCTCCTTTCTACTAACCTAGCAAAACCCTCCTTGCAGCGAGTCTCCTAACGCAACTTCACCAGTTCTGTATATGGGTGCTTGTGTATTGCTGGTGAAAATGATACGACTTTTCTGCCTGACAATCCCTGGATGGCTTTAGGAAGCTTCTCCCACCCCTTTTTACTTTCTTATACCCTCTACCTCTCTGTGTTCCAACAGATCATCAACATCTTGCTCATTCTCAACAGAAGGCCTGGCTTAGAAAGTTCTTTCTTTTTTCACTAAGAAAACTGAGGCGGGAAGGTAGGAAGTTCCCTAACTTACTCTTTTGTGTTTGTGTCCATCTTTCCATTCTCCCTCTCTTAGGGAAACAGTTAGCAGCTCCTGTTTATTAAGGCTTTGGATCCGGTCCCTATCCTACCATCTTTATCCATATCTTTTTTTTTTTATTCATAATTAAAAATAGTTTATTTTACTAATCTGGTAACTAGTGACATTTCATGATTACAAGCTTTAAAAATTTAATACAATTTTTAAAAATGTATTAATAGAATGCTTACACATTAAAATATCAAAGGCACTTTTAGGGTACATGATAAATAAAAATACATTAAGAGAGACAGGATTATTTATTTGTTCCTTTAGTTTCTGTGTCCATAATGATCACTGAGAGCCCGGTTTTGCACTTCACCTTTGGAGAACAGTGTAAAGAAAAAGACACCAAATACATTGATAGCAGCAGCGATGTAGAAAACAATTTGCCATTCTCTAACAGTGTTGTTAGGGGTCAGACTTTTAGCAATGACAGGCCCAACCATTCCTGGAATAGTGCCAAATGTATTTGTGATGCCCAGGAGGATACCAGCATACGAAGGTGCAATATCCAGATGGTTGATAGCAAATCCAGAAGAGCAAAAGCCTCCCATTATTGTTGATATGGTTAGGAATGCAACAGCTAGAGAATAATCACAGCCTATATATCCAGCAGCTATTAAGAATACTGCAGGTCCAATCATTCCTATAAGGCTAAAAATTCTGCGAACACATATAGTTGAAAAATTCCATTTAGCCCTTAAGTTGTCAGCAACTTGACCAGACAGGATCATACATAACCAACAGCCGAAATAAGGGAATGCAGATAAAAACCCATTCTCTTGAAAATCAAACCTCAGGATATCCTTCATATAAGTTGGCAATAATGTCAATAAAGTATAAAAAGTCCAGTTGTGGACTTTGTGCAACTACAATGTACAACTATAATGGCCCAGAGTGGCAGTGATTTTAAAATGGGTACCCACGGCACTGACTTCTGTGAAGAAAGCTGATTTCTTAATGATGAAATAATGTACTCCTTTTCATAATGGGAGATTGTCTTGTTAGTCTCTGGTGTGTCACTAACTAACCAGATCCATAAAACAAACCAAAATACTCCAAGTAAACAAAAAAAGTAGAAGACATAAGTCCAATTCATATAGTAGCAAATTATTCCAGAAAGGGGAAGAGATATTATTGTCTCAAGCTGTGCTCCTCTCCTAGTCCTTCTAGTGCTTTGAGTGCAATGAGAGGTCCAACTCCTAAATCTGCAGCAATGGGAGTGAAGAGGGTCAAGACAGCAGTGCCAAGGATCCCAAATCCTAGCAGCAGTTTCCCCCAAATTCTGCTGGCAATATATCCTCCAGGAATTTGTGTGATGATGTAGCCATAAAAAAAAGAACCGAGAATCCATCCTTGAGTTTCTGGATCCCATCGGTACTTTGTACTCGTTTGATTATGAGGAACTTTTATGGGAGCAGAATGCTCTGGACACTCCTTAGAAGTTTTATTGTCTGCTAAAGTTGTATTTGAATCTACCATATCCACTAATGCAACACTCAGATTCACACATAATGCATAGACAACAAAGAAACCCCAAAACGCCAAAATTGCTAAGTTGTAACGAGCAGAGCAGCACACTGGAGCGCCTTTGGCAGAAGGGGCGTGCTGTGCCCCCCTCTCATAGTTCACGGCCCGCCCCGAACCGGGGACCTCATGACGCCCACAGGGAGCAGGTGCGCTCGCTATCTGGCCAAGAGGAGCGCCTGGGCTCCAGTCTTTATCCATATCTTTACTCTAGGCCCGCAAGTGTGCTCATATCTTTCCCATCTGAAAATCAAACCAAACAAAAAACCCCTGCTGCTGTCCCATCTCCTTCCATTCACAAGCTAGCTTCCTACAAAACTAAGCCTGAATCAACTCTCTTCATTGTTTTCCCTCCCATTCCATCCCAACCACTATAATCTGGCTTCTGCCCTCATCGCTCCACAATGAAGTGATGAGTCACCAACTGAGCCCCTTATGGACAAAACAAATCCACACTTCCCTTCCTCATTTTAACTGCCCTCCCTGAGCTCTTTGATTCTGCTGGATGTTCTTCCTCTCTGAGCTTCCCCTGTAAGCCTCTCCTCTTTGCTATCACATCTCAGGTAGCTCCAGAAGCCTTTTACAATGCCAATCTGATTTTTCTCTGGGCTATCTTGGCATACTACACATCACATAAAAATACCATTCACCACACCTCGCTGTAATCAGCTTGCCTCTCTTCCCCAGTAGACTGGGTACTTTATGAGGGCAGGTCTCAGTCTATTTGGTTTGCTGTCCCCAGTATCTAGTCTTTCTAAATGAATAGAAAAAGAGTTATGGATTGTGCAAGTTTTAAAGTGTAAGCAGTAGGCCATTTAACCTGGAAGACTTTTAATATTTAAACAGCAGGCCATTTCATTGCGTCATTTCGCATACTAACTGCGCATGGAGTTCCTGATGGCGAAAGCAACGTTGCTGGCTCATTTCCCAATAGGAAATCTGGGCATTTAGGACTGCCTCTCTAGGAGATAGCACCAGCCCACGCACTGATCTTAAGCTACCTGTCATCTGCAGAACCCACTAGTTCAGCGTGCTTCTCCTGGCCTTGAACTACACGGTCACCTGTAGCCACTAAGAGGCGGGCAGATAGACATTTATGGCATACGATCTTTAGGTTAGGGAGGGTATGGGGTATGCTGGCCTAGGTGGGTCTATTTTTTGTGCGCGTGCATGGGTGGGGGAAGGAGGAAGGAGGCGATGTGTGCATCACTTCTGCAGAGACACCTTTCCAGACCGTCTTGACGAGGTGACAGTGACGGTGGGTATGTCCCCGTCTCCACCGCACTGATCATAACTTTACTTGCATTCGTGTGATTAACGCCTGCCTCCCTCGCTAGACTGTAAGCTGCACGAGGTAAGGAACCAACGCGTTCAGGCTCGCTCGCATAATTCCCCTTCCCAGAAGGATGCCGGAGGCATACCAGGTACTCCACAAACATTTCCTCGGCAAGCGCTTCTGGGCGGGCCTGGACAGACAGACAGGCAAAGGGCCAGTCTCCGCGGGCTCGGTGCGGGGACCCCAGGTGGCACCAGCGCCTCGCCCACGGAGAGCCGGGCCGCGCGGGAAGCGGCGCGCGGCGCGCGGCCGGGCGCTGTCGCGGGAACGGTTCTCGGCTCGCGTGGGCGCTGCCCGGGCGGGGACAGCGGGGAGGAGGGAGGCGGTCGCGACGCGAGGTGGCGGCCGGGCCAATGAGCGCCGGCCGGGCGCGGCTCGTGGCCGGCTGCTCGGGCGCGCGCGGGGCTGGGCGTGCCGCGGGTGACGCGCAGGGCCGGGCGGGCCAATGGGCGTAGGGTGGCGGGCGGGCCCGCAGGCCCCGGGCTTTAGGACGCGGACGGGCGGCCGGCCGGACAGACTGACGTGTGGCCGCGTCGCGCGAGGCGAATGGCGGGGATGGCGCTGGCGCAGGCCTGGAAGCAGATGTCGTGGTTCTACTACCAGTACCTGCTGGTCACGGCGCTCTACATGCTGGAGCCCTGGGAGCGGACTGTGTTCAGTATCCTGCCTGGGGCGCGGGCCGCGTCCTCCCGGGCCCAGGGCCTGGGCCGGAGGGTGGAGAGGCGGTCCCCGGGACCCGCGGGCGGGCTCGCCCCTCCGCGGCGGGCGCGGGAGCCGCGGGGTGGGGCTGCGGGGTCTGGGCCGAGGCCCGCCCGCGTGGGTAAGAGGGAGGAGGGAGGCGAGAACTCTCGGGATCCAGGGTCGCCCCTGGTCACTCGACCCAAGGTGGAAGCGTCTTTATTTCTGGAGGAAATCCCCGAGGGCGCTGTCTCTCGCGTCTGGCGTCGCCTGCACTTCGGCCGCGCCTGCCTGTGGTTCAGTCCCGCGTCGCGGAGCGGCAGGGACCGTGTTAGTGGAGCAGATGGCTCCCGCCTGGGACGCCTCCGACCTTAACTGTTCCTAATTTACTTGGCTTTGGTTCTTACGAGAATTCTAACCAGTTTACCGGTTTTTTTTAACCAGGTTGTGAATTTGTGGCCACGACACCCCGGCACAGTTTTGGAAGGCAGTTTTATTGTGCCTTTTTTGTCTTCAGGATGGGTAGTTTTAGAAGTTTATTTATAACTTTGCACTGTCCACACAAGTCGTGCCGGAAAGGGAATTTGTGGTTAGTTGTCGGTAGGGTTTGAAACTGTTTTGGTGGCTAGTTAATAAATTCTTGTTAATGACTACTGAGTGGTTACTGCAAGCAGAGCAACTGTGCTAAGCACTTTGCCTGATCTGGACTCATCTAACTTTCACTACCCCAGTTACTAACTCAAGGATGTGAAGCTAGGCTCCCCGAAGTCTGTGAGGTTTCTTGTGTCCAGTTGTTTATGCTGACATTTCTGATGGTATTATTTTTGCAAAATGAATACTAGAATGAGATGTGACTTTTAAAAAAAACCCGGGGCCAATACGAAACAGGTATTTCACATAACATGTTTAGTTCATCCAGGCTCTCTCCTTTTCAGTGTGGATTAGTTGGAGTAGCTTACTACAGAACAACTTTGCAAACGCATTGTTGCATTCCAGTGAATGACTGAGATAATTTGATTCTGAGTCTTCTCAGGTGTGTTTGTGTTGGAATAGCATAAGGTTGTAATCAAACCTAAATCTTTTGTTTCAGCACTTTTGAGGAATTTTAGCTGCTTATAAAGCAACTTATTTATTACTGTTGACATTTCTTTCCAAATCTGGAATTTAAGAACTAGAATGCCTAGTTTGGATTTAGACTCCAAATATATAGTCTATTCTGATTTCTTGCACCATTTATTTGTGGCTGCAGTTTAATCTCACTCTAGTTTCTGTAGGTTAGGGCTCACAAGGTCATGCCTTGTAAAGTGTATGCTTAAATGCATACTTAATTGAATTTTTTCAACAGAAGCACATATATCTTGACTCACTTAGAACATCCGAAAGTTAATTTAAACAATGTTGGGTTAAATTGAAACTCTTTAATTCCAAGGTCGAATATAGAGCTCACTATTAGAACCTAGTATAGATTTTACATTTAAAAGCTTTTGTTGGCATATGGATAAGTGCTACAGTGTCAATAGTGTTAAGATTTTTCCGTATTATGTTGCAGTAGTAATAGTGTCCTATAAATACCTATGTAATTGCTTATTGGGGGAATGGAGAAATAAACTATGAAGTGAATTGTAGTGTCTTAGATTTTTGCCTTTGATGTTTTTGACTTCTCCTTGGTTTATGTGCCCAAGTGATTTCAAAAATGTTTTAAGCTAGTGAGAACTGCAATCAACTGGCATTTGGTGGTATAGAACCTTATGATTTTAAACCTAAGATTTTTTTTTTTAAATCTCTTTTCGAAGTTCACATTATTGAGTTAACCCAGGGTAGAAATGTAATCCTTTGACATAAACCAATCTTAAATTTCTATTGGCTGTTGTATGTATATTATTCCATCTCAACCTCTAGTGTTATTTAAAACTATTTAACTATCTTGTAGTTTGGAACATCCATTTGAAATTGAATACTCATTCTAGCTTGGAGGAAAGAACTGAGTGAGAAAGCTGGATTTTTCCCTCTACTTGTTAGGAGCCTTACTGTGAAGTAGCTTGAATTTCATAAATTCATTAATGTTTGGTAAGCTTCACCCAGAACTACTTTGTGGCCAGTTATGTGGTTTTGGAAAGAGGCATACTTTCCATAGCTTAATATTTACATTGAACATAAGCATGAGTTCTAGAAACCTAAAATTTATCGTGAGAGAAGTTTGCCTCTGTGTGTGAAAATTGGTCTCTGAGTTAGAAGTACTGTACAGAGGAAGACTCTAGATTAATCTTTAATTTCTTAAAAGAAGATAAATGTATTAGTGTACATTTCCCTGCTATAAGTCCTTAAAAAATTTTAAGTTGTTATTTTAGGGAAAACTGATAGCCTGCTGTAATTATTTCTGCACCCTTGAGTATCCATATGTTTAGAAATTATTTGCTTCTCTATTTCTTCCCAAATCAAATAGCTAGAAGTTAGTTAAAAGCTGTTGTAAATTGAAAGTCAATCTCAATTGTATATAAGTGTTTTTGAATTTATCTAAGTAAGGAAATTATGATTTATAAAAGGAATTTAAAATGTTTTTAAGAAAATGTATCTATTGTGTCAAATCAGACACATTATAAATAGTTCTTCAGAAAGTAAGATTTGTAAATGGGTTTTGTAAATTCTTCCATACTAGGGCCTTTTAACATCTGCTTTCTGATATCACATTTGAAATGATAGGTTAGCTTTTGGTTTATCAACCAATATTTGAACTTTTTCCATGTTCAGACATGGTTTCTATCTTATAAAGAAATAGGACATGGTATCTGCCTTGAGATAAAAGGTAACAATAAAAAGAATCTTCTAAGTGCTAATTACCGTTACAGTGTATACTAAATAAGGAGACCTACCACAGACTGAGAACCTCTGACTTCATCTCAGAAGGGGATGTTTTTAACATGTTTCAAAGGTTTTGTAACCAGTGAGACAGGCCCTGTAGTGCCTCATTGGAAGAACATTATAACTGTGCCTATTGGGAAAAGGTAGAAAAAATAGTTTGTTAAAATAATTTGGATCAGAAATATGTTATTTAAACTAAGTTTATTAATTAAAAAATAAAGTCATATTAGTCTGTAATCACTGGGTTATATTTGCCATCTCTCTGCTGCTGCTTATGTTTCCATGGCATTTTATTTTATTTTAAGCAAAATGTGGGCAGTTTTTTGATTTATGTGAGGAACTAGACTCCCGCTGACAGCCCCATGTTTCTTCAAAAAAAAATTTTTCCTCCTTTAAACCACAGTGCTGGGCACACAAATCATGCTTGAGAAACATTTGTTTATAAGTTGATTTGTTATTTTACAGCAATTTCAGAAGTATTTGGGAGTGGGAAAAGAGACCTGATTTCAAACCACTTTTAGAGTAGCTTTGGAGCTTGGCTGTTTCTGATGAAGAGAATTCATGCTCAGAGAAAATTCAAATTTAAAGAAGTAGAAAATGCTATAGATTGGAAGAGCCTCTTTGATTTATCTTGGAGCCATTAACAAAATTTATATTGCTCTGTCTACTCATTTGTAAAATATGTATGTTTGTTGAATTCTGTATCCCACATGTATTATGTACCTTTGGTGTTGCCAGATACTATTCTAGATGTTGGGGCTAGAAATGTGAATAAAACAGATAAACATTTTTCTTCTAATGCCACTAGATAAATAAATAAAATATATAGATTATTAGACTGTTATAACTGTTATAGATAAAAATAAAACAAAAGAAGATGAGAAGTAAGGTGGACGTTTGGAAATATTTAAGCAGGGAAAGAATTCTAGAAGATTCCAGGCCAAAGGCACATGAAGTGCAAATGTCCTGAGGCATGAGCAAGTCTGGCTTGTTTCCAGAGTGGCAGAGAGATCCCAGTGGCTGGAGCCAAGAGGAGGGGGCGTGAACAGTAGGAAAGGTCAGATAATGTAGGGCCTCTAGGCTAAGATTTGAGGAGATAAAGGGAGTTGCACAGACCTTTTAAATAGATTCACTGGTTAAAATCTAGTAACAGTTCACTGATTTAATAAAGTAGGAAAGTGAGTACTGTTTTCTCCTTCGGACTTCAAGCTAGTTTCATTTCAAATGGAAAAAAAAAAAATATGACCTATGTACAGTTTTTTCTCATTTTTTATATACTGTCCTGAGTTCTGTACTGTTTCCCAGAAGATGAAATTCATTTCTTCCTTCAAGGAAATTAGAGAGTAGTTTCAGAAAAAATTAGAATTTATACATGTTCTCAGATGGATCCTCCTGTGTTGTTTCAGCTGAGGGAGTTGGGCAGCAGGTGCTTTGGGATGCAGGGCAGGAAGAGCATGGTGGGCTGGAGAGTCAGAGAACTTTCGCGGAGGTATTTGAGCGCTGTTTGCCCCTCCCCCATAGGGAGGTGTCTGATGGTGAGTACTCCAGTGTGAATGGCTGGAATGGGCATTCTTTAAGGCAGAATAGGTGGGAAGTAAAGTTGATAAAGTAGATTGGGGCCATTCATTAATTCAACAAATACTGTGCAAATTCCGCTTACTTATGCCTGAACTTTAAAAAAAACCAAAAAACACTGTGTGTATACCTTGTGCCAGATGCTGCCATTAGTGCTTGTGGTGTATTAGTGAGCAAAAGAGAGAAAGATCCCTGCCCTTATGGAACTTTCATAGTAAGTAAGTTATATCGTTATTGTATGTTAGGTGGTAAGCATTATGGAAAACAGAAAAGTAGACCAGGGCTGGGGGATCAGAAATGCAGGGTGGGATGGAGTTGCTGGTATTTTAAAAAGAGACTATCAGGAGAGGCTTCCGGGAGAAAGGGGTATTTGAACAAAAACATAAAGGTCGTGAGGGAGTTAGCAGGAGGGAGGGGCATTGTTGGAATAACTAGTGCAAAGTCCCCTAGTCAGAAGCCTGTCCCAGTGTGTGTGAGGACTGTCACTGAGGTGGGTGCGGCTGGAGCAGAGTGAGCTTGGGTGAGAGTGGTGGACAGTGAGGCGAGAGAGTCAGTCGAGGGGCTGTAGGCCATTGTAAGAACTTTGGTTTTTCATCTTAGTGCCAAAGGGTGATTTTGGAAGGCTTTGCATGAGGAGTTATCCAAGCTGCCTTTTAGTTAAGTTTTAAAAGGTTAACTCTGGCTGGGTGCAGTGGCTCATGCCTCTCATCCCAGCACTTAGACAGGCCAAGGCCGGAGGATCACTTGAGGTCAGGAGTTCAAGACCAGCCTGGGCAACATAGTGAGACCCCTGTCTCTACAAAAAATAAATTTTAACCCTTTGCACTCAGATGTCAAGTGTGACTCAACACGGTTAGCAAAAATTATAGAGATTAAAATTACTCTTTGAATGTATCAATAATTTGAAATATAAAAAAATCCAAATAAATAAGTTTATATGAAAAGAACCTCCAGTTTTTTATTTTACTGCCACACTTTGTAAAATCTGGGGTATTTAAAAAATTAAATCCCGAGTAGAATAAAGGAATCAAGAAAAAAGCAAGCGAGTGCTAAGGGTTAAAAATTAGCCAGGCATGGTGTTATATGCTTGTAGTCCTGGCTACTTCAGAGGCTGAGGTGGGAGGATCACTTGAGCCCAGGAGTTGGAGGCTGCAGTGAGCTGTATTCCAGTGCATTCCAGCCTGGGTGACAGAGTGAGACCCTGTCTCTTAAAAAAATAAAAGTAAAAAACTAAAAGTTAACTCTGGGCTGGGTGTAGTGGTTCCTGCCTGTAATCCTAGTACTCTGGGAGGCCGAGGTGAGAGGATCGCTCAAGGTCAGGAGTTTGAAACCAGCCTGAGCAAGAGTGAGACCCTGTCTTTACTAAAAATAGAAAGAAATTAATTGGCCAACTAAAAATATATAGAAAAAATTAGCTGGGCATGGTGGCACTTGCCTATAGTCCCAGCTACTCAGGAGGCTGAGGCAGAAGAATCGCTTGAGCCCAGGAGTTTAAGGTTGCTGTGAGCTAGGCTGATACTGTGGCACTCTAGCCCGGGCAACAGAGCGAGACTCTGTCTCAAAAAAAAAAAAAAAATGTTTTCTTTTCTATTTTTGGTAGAGACAGGGTCTCGCTCTTGCTTAGGCTGCTCTCGAGAACGCCTGAGCTCAAACGGTCTGCCCGCCTTGGCCTCCAGAGTGCTAGGATTATAGGTGTGAGCCACTGCGCCCGGCTATCTCCTGAGATATTCTGTGAATACGTGGAAAATATACTCTGAATAGCAGTTGTTTTGGTGTGCATGGTTTGATGAGATCAAAGTATTTATAAGCTGAAAAAGAGGTATTTTGAGAATATATTTTGCTGTGCTACCTTTGGAGGTACTAATAATGACTGGCACAATTTTCTACAATTAAATTAGTATCTCTGCTTGTTTTTTGTATATAAAATTTATTTTGTAGATAAACACAGCAAACAAAACAGAATTGACAATGAAAAACCCAGTGTTTGGCCAGCCACTGGACACCTTTAGGCTATCATCTGTGCCTGCCTTTGGCAGAGCTTCTTGTGAGCTAGTCAATAAAGGGATTTATCATTGAAACCCTAATTCACCAGACTCTTTTACTAGAACTTTTTTCTTAATGAGCTCTTCTGTTGAAGAAAAAAAATATATAAAATTAACTGAGACTTTAAATAGATAGCCAGTAAAAATCAATGTGTGCTGGGAGGCCGAGGCGGGTGGATCGCTCAAAGTCAGGAGTTCGAAACCAGCCTGAGCAAGAGCGAGACCCCCCCCATCTCTACTAAAAATAGAAAGCAATTAATTGGCCAACTAAAAATATATAAAAAAAATATTAGCTGGGCATGGTGGCGCATGCATGTAGTCCCTGCTACTCGGGAGGCTGAGGCAGGAGGATTGCTTGAGCCCAGGAGTTTGAGGTTGCTGTGAGCTAGGCTGATGCCACGGCACTCTAGCCCGAGCAACACAGTGAGACTCTGTCTCAAAAAAAAAAAAAAAAAAAAAAATCAATGTGATAATGAGGCAAAATTCTCAATATCAGAGAAATTTATTTCTAGAAAAAATGTTTTTAGCAAGTAAGCTTAATGACTTTTAGAAAGATTTTTATCAAGATACTTTTAAGCAAAATGATTTCAGCCTAAACTTGAAATACCTGAACATTTTGTACTACTTTCAAGCTTATGTAGAAAAATAATTTCTTCCATCTTTCTTCTGTATTTTCTCCCATTACCTTTGACCTTTGCTTTGTAGAAGTGAATGCAGCTTTCTATTCCCAAGGCGTGCTAAGTGGGAGAGGCAGGAGTTATTGTAACTGAGAGATTAGTCCTTTCAGGCCCCCAGCCTGTGATCTTGGAGCTTTTTCTTTGTGCACCCCCAAAAAGAGCAGTAGTCATGGACTGTGCAGACTCTTCCTCATTTAAGTTGACATATGAATCTTTCATAGTAAACTTACTTACAAAATATTTAATTTCTTTTCATATGTGTATATTTTTGTTAAAACTTAAAACTATAATTTTTTCTCATACAATTCATAGGAAATGTTCATTGTATAATCAAACTGGCAAAGCCAGTCCTCACTGTGAAGCCAAATAGGCAAAATCATCCTCAATCTCTTTTTTTAATCCTTAATTTCTGTCAGAAAAAGCTCAGTGCCATTTTGCTGTTCAAATAGTTGTTACTGTAACACCTTTATGCTCGTCTCACTTCTGAATTCAAATTATTAGTTGGATAGAGAGATGAGGCTTGGAGCTGTGCCCAAAGTTTGTTACCTGAATGAACTAAAGTACAACCTGAGTTAGGTATTATCCCTTTGTTGGTGGCTCAGAGGTTATTTTATGCCCTGGGGAAATGTACAATGGTAAGATTCAGGAAGTAAAGTGGGAGAAGTGAAGTTGTAAGGGGGGATGGGGAGGAGAACTAGCAGACCACAACAGTTCTCAGACAGGTCAGCTTTAGGCGAGAGTACAGCCGAAGCAGGTGGTCTGTAAACAGTCTTCTTAAACTGTTCCAACCTCCTGCAAGGTTATCTTTTTACCTCCAGGGCTCCTGTGTTTTAGTTTGAAGAAGAAAACTACTCTAGCCTGTTTCATGTATTTATTTGTTTATTTTGAAACAGAGTCTCACTCTGTTTCCCCAGCTAGAGTGCTGTGGCATCAGCCTAGCTCATAGCAACCTCAAACTCCTGGGCTTAAGCGATCCTCCTGCCTCAGCCTCCTGAGTAGCTGGAACTATAGGCATGCACCACCATGCCCGGCTAATTTTTTCTATATATTTTTAGTTGGCCAATTAATTTCTTTCTATTTTTAGTAGAGATGGGGTCTCGCTCTTGTTCAGGCTGGTTTCAAACTCCTGACCCTGAGCGATCTGCCCGCCTCAGCCTCCTAGAGTGCTAGGATTACAAGCAGGAGCCACCACGCCTGCCCATCTCTAGCCGTTTTATACTCCCTTTATATTTGGTTGGCTAAGTGAGAACATTAAAATATCCCTTAATTGCACCCCTTAGGATACTCTAACTTTAGTAGCTTTCAGGAAAGGTAGAAGAACACTACATGTACTCACCATTAAATTGGTACTAATTGATCAACACCTATGTGCACATATGGACATAACATTCATTGGAAATGAAGCAGGTGGGAGGGGTGGAGGGGTTGGGTAAATTCACACCTGATGGGTACAGTGCACACTATCTGGGTGTTGGGCACACTTATAACTTTGAATAAAGTGGTACAAAAGAAATTTATGTAACCAAAATGTTTATACCCCCATAATATTCTGAAATTAAAAAATAAATAAAAGAAAAAAAAGAGGTACGCAAATAGCAGAATAAACACCCAAGAGCAATCTGATGGAGACTACGAAACAAGGCCGTGGTGGCTCATGCCTATGACTCCAGCCCACCGGGAAGCCAAGGCCGGTGGATCAGTTGAGCCTAAGAGTTCAAGGTTACAGTGAGCTATGATCAGGACACTGCGCTAAGTCTGAGCAACAGAGCAAGAGCTTGTCCCTAAAAAAATTTTTTTTAATTAAAAAAAGGAGACTATGAAATAAGTATGTTTAACATGATAAAAGAAGTCAAAAATATGAGAGAAAACTGGTACTATGAGAAGATTTGAGAAAAATAAAACTTCTAGAAATAAATAATATAATCATTTAAATTAAATATTTAGTGATGGTTAAACACCAAATTGCATATAGCTGAAGGGAACTTTAGTGAACCCAAAGGGAGAGCTGAGATAATTTCTCCAAGGAGGAATATGGAGTTAAAAACAAACAAACAAACATTCAAACAAAACAGCAACCTTGGTAGGGAGTATGGTAGATTGCATGGAGAATTGGGTAAAATTATTCCACTCTAATCCCAGAGTTTATTCTCTAAACCACTATCATGTATAGGCCACAAATACAAATGTGTAATAAATATCACTTTCTTAATTTTATGAAACTTAATTTCCCTTCACGTGACTTTGCAGCTTCTACTATCAAGAAGTAGAGTCTTTCTCCCATCCCTTTGCAACTTGTTTGACCAACAGAATGTGGCAGAAGTGATGTTGGTTTCCAAGCCTTTGCCTCAAGAGGCTTTGCATAATTCTACTCACTCTTTTGAAACCTTTAGAAGTATGTCCAGATAAGCCTCCTGGAGAATGAGAGACTATGTGAAACAAAGAAGGTGCCAGCTGAGGTCATCCTAGATCAGCCATCACCCTGCTGGCCTGAAGCTGCCTGCATAGGCATGACTCTGGCTCAGCCCAAACCAGCGTCTAGCCCAATCGATCACACACGGAATCATGAGCTAAATCAATAGCTGTTGTTTTAAGCTAAGAAAAAAAAAAAGAAAGAAAGAAAAGAAGAACTGGGTGGTCTGTACCAGGACAGGAGGGAAAGTCACGGGTGGTTAATGGCAGTAGGGACAGACCATGCATCGATATTCAACATTGTTTCAGCATGTGATACCAGTGATTTGTCAACAGCGATGACTGTAGGTCCAAATCTCCATTGCTTCATTTTCTTAAAGGCTTTACTATCCCTCCAGTCTTGAGTATTATAACATTTATGGCACTTAGGAGCTAAGCTAAGATAGATTCTTTTGGTTTTTTTAAAAGGACAAACCCCAAATGTCCAAATTTCATAATTTAAGCTATATCTTCCAGAAGATCTACTTGATAGAGGATATACACCTTTCATAAATTGGAATGCTTGAAAAATAGTAGTTGCGAAATGGTAGATAGTGTTTATGATCCATACTATGAAAAGTAGACATTTTACTAATACAAGGATTTTGGTCAGCATGTGTTATATGTGTTCTTGAAAAAAATCTCAAAATAATAGAGTTTATGGGAAAATCATATTGAGGCAGACCACTCAAAATCTATGCAACTTGTAGCAAAAACAATAATTGGCATCTTGGGGGATAACTTGCCTAGCTCAGACGGGCAGTTCAGTGTCGCTAGAAGCCGCCAAAGGGAACATTAAAAATGCGTGCCAAAGCTGAATGCAAATGTCAGCAGTAGGTGCTGATGTAAAGCAGATAGTGTGGGCTGCCATTGAGGTGTGCAGGGGGCAGTGCCACGTGCCACTAGCTGAGAGCTGTGCTACCCAGGAAGTGTGCCTCTCTGGAGAGGGAGCCTGGTGCAGATGTGAATTTCTAATTTTCTTTAAATAGAGTTAAAAGGACTTCTGCCTGTATAGCAGCTGAGCTGAGAGATGTTTCTGATGAAGGTTATATGGTTGATCTTTGAACAGTGTGAGAGTTAAGGGGGCTGCTCACCCCCAACAGTCGAAATCCATGAATAACTTTTGACTCCCTAGAAACTTAACTACTGTTAACCTGCTGTTGACTAGAAGCTTTATCAATAACATAAATAGTTGATTAATACATATTTTGTATGTTATATGTATTATATCCTGCATTTTTATGATAAAGTAAGCTAGAGAAAAGAAAATGTTATTAAGAAAATCATAAGAAAGAGGAGGAAGAGAAGGGGTTGGTCTCAGGGACGGACAAAAATCCTTGGGTAAGTGGACTTGCACAGTTCAAACTCATATCATTCAAAGGTCAACTGTAATTATTTTCCCATTAATCTGCCTCCCCTCATTGATGAAAAATCCTATATGAAACTATATTCCCATGCTATACTCATCATATGTGAGCTATCTGATGTTCCAGAAACATGTATTGGACCAGAACAGATTATGTTTCAGGGCAAACTGGGAATTTTCCCTCCCCCCCATGCTGGGATTCAAATCTTCATAAAGATAATAGAAGCTTTAATCAATAAATGTGCATACCCATTCATAAGCTTGGTTTCTCTGGGTTTAGAGCTCTAAACCATTTCCGGGATTTCATTTCAGAGAGACAAATTTTCAGTGCATGATCATTGCTTGTTTCAGCAGCATGCTTTGTTGGTTAGTTTTTAAAGAGGCTTGTCATCAAATTGTAGTTCCTAAAAACAATTTCTATACTTAGGCTTGTGTATAATCAACACACTATAGAAAGCTCAGGGAATGGGTTGCTAAACGTTAACTTCCGATGCTGATGTAATATCCTTTTATATGATCCAAGAATATCAGATTGGTTAACATCCAAAGGGTTCTAACAGTATTATCTTCCCCTTGTTTCAATTTAAGCTAAATAGACAAGTATTAATAGATAGTTGATATATTTGGGAAAAGTAAACTTTCTTAATATTTCTGTTGATGATAACCTGCAGTTTTTTGAGGTCAAGGGAAAAAACTGCTGTAATAAGGAAGATTTCCTCTTTGGAGCTTCATCCGGTAGCTGGCAACTGCTTCCACTAAGGGGTTTGATTGCTTTTCAGTAAACAGCCTATGATAATACTTTGTCAAATGCTTTGTTGTCTTTTTTCATTAAGATGGTTCCTTAAAATAGATTTATCAAAACCTTTGAGTGTTTGTAAGGATAAGTAGCATTTTAGAATTAATTTTACAAAAGAAATTTGACTAATATAAGATTGGATTGCTTTAAATATTGTTTTAGCTTTGCTTTTTGAAGGGACCGTTACAACCAGAGTCTTAAAGCACTGAAATTATTTATACTAGTGAAGAGGTGTAAGTCATACCCACTGGAACAAAGGTCCCTGACCTTTTTCCAATAAGAAACTACTTTTGATTTTTTTTTTTTTTGAGATAGACTCTCACTCTGTTGCCCGGGTGCCGTGGCATCAGCCTAGCTCACAGCAACCTCAAACTCTTGGGCTCAATCAATCCTCCTGCCTCAGCCTCCCAAGTAGCTGGGACTACAGGCATGCACCACCATGCCCGGCTAATTTTTTTCTATATATTTTTAGTTGTCCAGCTAATTTCTTTCTATTTTTAGTAGAGATGGGGTCTTGCTCATCTTGCTCATCCGTGCCCGGCCTTACTTTTGATTTTTTCCCAAGTCTTATGAATAGATTACTAAGGTGGGTGATGATAGTTCAGAGTCACTGGTTCGGACAGGAAATGTCAGTTGCTATGATTTGCTATGGTCTTGTTTGTGATGTACTGTACTTTTCCTTAAAGCATTTCCTCTCTTTGTTACAGGCCTTTTTTTTTCAAAAGTTGCTGGGATAAGGGGAATGGCTTTTCTATGGTGCAAAAAAATCTTTATTTTTTTCCCTATCTATCTGGAAACTTAGCACATGATTACTTGGGGATCCCTCTTAAAGTAACAGAAAACAACATCCAGATACTGTATATCGTTTCACATCTATTTGCTTTTATATTCATTAAATCCATAAAATATTTATGTTATGCCCAGGTTATAAATAACCTCTGATTGTTCATTCAGCCCTTGAACAAACATTTATCTTCAGTGCCTGCTCATATCCTGGCACCTTACCTGCTCAGTTCTGAAATGATTTATGAAGCACCTGCTTTACCAAACAGTTCCCTGTGGCTGGAAGCAAAGGCTCAGCAGAGGTGCGTTTGCTATCAAGCACTTAAAATTCAGTGTTAGAAATAGGTCATAAATCCAAAACAGAACAGCCCATTTTTTAGTTTTTGAGGCTTCTATTTTGTTATGTTCTATAGATTGATTAATAAATTAGTAGCAAAGTGACCTTGGGCAATTCCTAAACATAGATCTGAGTCATGATGTTAAATACTCAAACCCTCAAAAACAGTTTTAATAAGGATTGTATTGCCTTCCGTTTCAGAAGAGGTTTGATTCCAAATTCTCACATCAACTTTGAAAGATAGGTGATGTCGGCTGGGCACAGTGGCTCGCATCTGTAATTCTAGCACTCTGTGAGCCTGAGGTGGGAGGATTGCTTGAGCTCAGGAGTTCGAGACCAACCTGAGCAAGAGTGAGACCCCATCTCTACTGAAAATAGAAAAATTAGCCAGGTGCAGTGGCTAGTAATCCCAGCTACTCAGAAGACTGAGGCAGGAGGGTAGCTTGAGCCCAGGAGTTTGAGGTTGCAGTGAGCTATGATGATGCCACTGCTCTGCAGCCTAGGTGACAGAGCAAGACTCTGCCTCAAAAAAAAAAAAAAAAAAAAGGAAAAAAAAAGGGTAGGTGATGTGTGTCCACATTTTATAGATAAGGGGACTGGTGTTCAGAGAGTTTTTGATACAAACAGGGATGGCAGAGTTACAACTCAAAACAAGTGTCCTCCAGCACTGTGCTGCTTCTAGTACCTGTTTCTTGTACTTTACAGTGTGTCAAGAATAGTTTATTTTTAAATTATTTTTATTTTATTTTATTATTTTTTTTTAATTTAATAAACCTTTTATTTACTTTTTTATTTTATCTTTTTTTTTTTTTTTTTGCTTCCAAACTTGCTGTATTCAGTCTTCAAGAATACTTTAAACTTAGAGAGGTTTGTTACAGAATGAGATGGATTAAGAAAATTATAGCTGGTATACTCTAAATGGTATATGTCTAGCTTTGTTAAGTGCTTCTACAGAGATGAAGGTCACACATTCCCCACCCTTGCAAATGTCACAGTAAAACCAATGCCCGGAGTGTCAATAGAAACAACCACTTTAACTGATGCCAGGCGGAATATTCGACTCAGTACATGGAGCTATTTTAACTTCATGGCTAAAATTGCTTAAATTGAATTTGTAGAAAGTTACTTATTAAAAAGTGCTTTTTTGCATTTTTTGCAAGGCGATTATTAGACATCCCTCACTGTCCCATTGTCTACTTGTTCACTTAGTATGAGTGTTCCTGTATAGTTAAGTCAATTTTTAATTTTTAAGTCAATTTTTAATTTTTATTCTCTTATGGTTGAGAGCTTTAGGATAATTTTTTTGGAATAATTTTGAAATTTAATTTTTAGAAAATTTCCTTTTGTAGGCTTGTTTAATATGATTCTGAAAATAATTCAGAGAAATAGGATCAGAATAGGAATATATTTGGGGGGGACACAGGCTAAAAGTTAAATTTTATGGGTAAAGGGTTGGGTTAAGAGTTCTTGTTTTGTTCTTTTAGCAGTTCAGAGTCAAGTGTCATTTGCATCTAGGTTCAAGTAACTTTCAGTAATTTTGTGTTTACCTTTACTAGAATTGAGAGTTGTTCTATTCGTGAAAACTAAGACTTTTTGTAACAAATTAGGTCCAATTATGCCTAAACTAAATTTTGTGAGGAGGAAAGATCCTTCATACAAAACAGTTTTTAAGTTTAGTGCTATATGCAGTTCCATTTTTGTTTTACAGTTCTTTTTTTTTTTTTTTTTTTTGAGACAGTCTCACTTTGTTGCCTGGGCTAGAGTGCCGTGGCATCAGCCTAGCTCACAGCAACCTCAAACTCCTGGGCTCAGGCTATCCTTCTGTCTCAGCCTCCTAGGTAGCTGGGACTACAGGCATGCACCACCATGCCGGCTAATGTTTTCTATATTTTTAGTTGGCCAATTAATTTCTTTCTATTTATAGTAGAGACGGGATCTCACTCTTGCTCAGACTGGTTTCAAACTCCTGACCTTGAGCAATCTGCCCGCCTTGGCCTCCCAGAGTGCTAGGATTACAGGCATGAACCACTGAGCCCGACTGTCCTTTACAGTTATTATTTGTTAGGCAAATAATTTAGGCATACAAGAACACCATAAAGAGTACTATAATGAAGGGCATATACTATCAACCAGCTGAAGAAAAACATGACTGAAATATCTGAAGCCTCCTTTATGCCCATTCTTAGTTGTTTTTCCCCTTTCCCTCTCCCCATTGCACCCCACAATGTAACCACTAGCCTGAATTTACCATTTATTTCTTATTACTTTTATTCCCTATATATACATCACAACTTAATGCTATATTCAGTTTTGAACTCTAGTGTCTTGTATTTTAACCATGCAAAAAACCTTTTCAAGTTTTGGTAAGTTTTTGTTTCACATAGAGAAAAAAAATTGTTATTTTATATGCATGTAAAAAATTTAAAAGCTTGACAATTTAGTGCTCACAAATCGAGCTTCTGTTTCAGATTCTGTTCTACAGTGAAGTAATCTATATGAGGCTAATTATGCATGTTCCTTAGATGATATATTCTTCATAATAAATTGAAGAATTATAGTGCCATAAACAGTATGTAAAATAATTATTCAAATGGCTGTTTTATAGTAATCATTCCTTACTTGAGTTGAACTTGAGCCAATGCTATTACTATATCATTTTAATTTGCTTGTATATATTTATAACGTTTACATAAAAGCTGTAATAAGCTAAAAAATGTTCATAAGTATAATATTGCCTAGAAACCGATTTTGTCTTTCTTTTCTGTAGTCATGATCAAGTTTGTCAGCTACAATGTGTGGAATATGTAGAAAGCATCATTGTGAATCTAGAGTCCAATGAATGCTTCTTGAGAAATTTCTTTATTCATCAAATATTTATTGAACATGTGTTATTTTAGATGCTGGAGATACAAAAATAGAAAGACATTGTTCCTGTGCTAAAGGAGTTGGTAATTTGGGTGAGACATAAATACATCTACAAATAGGTAATGTCAGGTGATAAATGCTATATTTTATGAATACAGAGTGTTATTAGCATCAGGGAGCAATTAGTTCTGCTTGGAGGCTGGGGTAAGAATGGGAAAAATATGACTGCTAGGGAAGACCTAACATAAGAGGGATAACTAACTGAGGCCTAAAAATTATTAGGTTTTACTAGGGGGAATAAGACTTTTCACACATAGGAAGGTATTATAGTATAGTGGTTAAAAACACAGATATTTAGGCCGGGCGCGGTGGCTTAAGCCTGTAATCCTAGCTCTCTGGGAGGCCGAGGTGGGCGGATCATTTGAGCTCAGGAGTTCGAGACCAGCCTGAGCAAGAGCGAGACCCCATCTCTACTATAAATAGAAAGAAATTAATTGGCCAACTAATATATATAGAAAAAATTAGCCGGGCATGGTGGCACATGCCTGTAGTCCCAGCTACTCGGGAGGCTGAGGCAGAAGGATTGCTTGAGCCCAGGAGTTTGAGGTTGCTGTGAGCTAGGTTGACGCCACGGCACTCACTCTAGCCTGGGCAATAAAGTGAGACTCTGTCTCAAAAAAAAAAAAAAAAAAAACACAGATATTTGGAGTTCGACTGATTTGGTTTGGAACTGGCTCCATTGCTTACTCTGTTGCTGAACTTAAATGCTTAGCACAGTCTCAGGCATATGCTAGACATTCACAAAAATAAAAGCTGGTGCTAATACTTTTATTTTTAATCGTATTATTATTAAACAATAAACAAAGCCACAGCATTCTGAAAATATATAATGTTGTTTTCTGAGTCTCATGTACATGGCTATGAATAGGGTATGTGTATATTGGGGGAAGGTCTGGGGTGTTGGGAAATACAGAGGAAAAGTAGCATGGTAGTTGTGGTCCCCACCGGGATCACCTTTACCAGCTGATGTACCTATCCCCCATGCGCTGTGAGTGTTGCCTGCTAATGCTTTACACCTGTCCCTTCTCCAGTGTATTGCCCCCTGCCAAGCAGCTGTCTTGCTCAGATGGATTTTCCTTACCCCATCCTGCAGCCAGTGATTGACAGATAAGGGGATACCAAAGGTCAGGCCCCCTGTCTCAAGACAACACCAACTGAATGGTACAATTCATACTCCAGAGTGCCCTGTGGGAGCTGAGACCCTGACTCTGCTCAGCTTATTTCCCCTGCTCTATTCCACTCTACTCACTCCCCTTCTGGTAAAACTCCCTCAAGAAATAGCTTGTACAAGAATCCCTGTTCCAGTCTCTCAATCCCTGTCTATTTCTGTGGACTCCGACCTAAGACAGATACCTGGGCTAGACGGGAAAGGTCCTTGAATACTTGCTTTAGAAATCTAAATGCTATCCTCCAGAATGCATTTTTAAAGGATCATTCTAGAAAAGAAGGGCACAGAAAATGGCAAGGGGCCTAAAATGGGAACGTTTACATGGTCTAAGTAAGGAATGATAAAGGCCTCAATCAATTGTCATTGATTAGGGTAGGGAAGGTGAGATTTCATAGTCATTTGTAGGTGTTAGGGAAGAATTGAGAAGTCCTAATTTGAATGTGGGGAGAAGGAATCAAAGACACTTCCAGACTAGATGATTAGGCAAATAGTTACATCAATTGAAAAATTAGGACACATAAAAAGAAATAGTTTATGGAGAAGGTTAATGAATTCAGTTTTGGTTACATCGAATGTAAGGTATCTTTTAGAATGTCATAGGTGGAAAAGTTAAGCAAAGAGTAGGAAATATCTGCAATATGGAAGGTGGGGTCAGGTCAACAACCTTAAGGTACAGGTTGAGCATTCCTAATCTGAAAGCCTGAAATCCAAAATGCTCCATAATCCAAAACTGTTTTTTTGGAAACAGGGTCTCACTCTGTTGTCTAGGATAGAGTGCAGTGGCATCGTCATAGCTCACTGCAACCTCGACCTCCAGGGCTCAAGCGATCCTCCTACCTCATCCTCCTGAGCAGCTGGGACATACCATGCTGCAGGCACGCACCATACCTGGCCAATTTTTCTATTTTTTGTAGAGATGGGTTCTTGCTCTTGCTCAGGTTGGTCTCAAACTCCTGAGCTCTCAGATGATCCTTCTGCCTTGGCCTCCCAGAGTGCTAGGATTACAGGCATGAGCTACTGTGTCTGGCCTGGAAACTTTTTGAACAATGACATAACACTCAAAGGAAATGCTTATTGGAGCATTTTGGATTTCAGATTAGGGATGCTCAACTGGTAAGTATAATGCAAATATTCCAAAATCCAAAATAATCTGTAATTTGAAACACTTCTGGTTCCAAGAATTTCAGATAAGGGATACTCACTCTGTACTTGGTATAGGGCCCAAGACAAAAACATTGAGAACTCTATTCTATCATTTAGAATGCTTTCAGCTGCAAGTAACAAAGAAAATCTAACAAACTGGTTTAAGAATAAAGGGGATTTATTGGCTTGTATGTGAAAATCCAGTGGTAGGGTGGGCTTCAGTGTGGTCGGATCAGGATTCTGGCTCCATTTTTCTGTGGTTATTTTCGTTCTTCTACCTTCGTGTATCAGCTTTGTTTTGAGTCTTGCTTTCCTCACTAAGGAAAAGTGACTCCAGTGATTGCAGGATTCAGCAAATTGCATATTCTAGAAGGAGAGAGAACGTCTGTGTTACTGAATTCCTGGAGCAAGCCTTAAGCTTTGAGCTGGTTGATCAGTTTTGAGAGAGGGCATTGTTACCAAGAGAAGGGATACCCTATCCCTGGAGATGGGATAGTGTTAGGCCGACCAAAAGAGCATGGCTGCTATACTAGGAGGAGGGGTGGAGTGGATGTGTGGAAGACAAGCACAAAGTTCACTCTGCATCTCGCACATAAGAAAGACAGGGAGAAGGAGCCATTGAAAAACCAGGGAAATGGTGAGAGAGATGGATAGCCCTAGAGAAGCATCTCAGCCTTGGGTAGAAAGGGGTTTGAAGAGGAAGAACAAAAACAGTGTCAATTCAAATAGCCCTTTGATTTGATAGGGTCACCAGTGACCTTTTTTTTTGTTTGTTTGTTTTGAGCCAGAGTCTCGCTTTGTTGCCCAGGCTAGAGTGAGTGCTGTGGTGTCAGCTTATCTTACAGCAACCTCAAACTCTTGGGCTCAAGCAATCCTCCTGCCTCAGCCTCCAGAGTAGCTGGGACTACAGGCATGCGCCACCATGCCCGGCTAATTTTTCTATATATATTAGTTTGCCAATTACTTTCTTTCTATTTATAGTAGAGACGGGGTCTCGTTCTTGCTCAGGCTGGTTTCGAACTCCTGACCTCAAGCAATCGGCCTCCCAGAGTGCTAGGATTACAGGCGTGAGCCACCACACCCAGCCCACCAGTGACCTTTGAACAGTGTCTACATCCTGGAGGGGTAGAAGTCACATGCTTGTGTTGGTAATGAACAAATATAGGCAATGATATGGAAGCAGCAAGTGTATCCTTTTTTTTTTTTAAATAAAGAATTTAGGTAGTAAATAGAAGGTGGTAGTTTGAAGAAGAACTGGATTAAGGGAGGTTAAAAAGTAAATTTTAAAAAATAATTATGGGAGTCTTTTTGGTGCTGTCTGCTAGATGAGAGGAACGAATTTAGGTTTTGAGTCAGGCAGCCTTGGTTTGACCTCTTGCTCTAAAGACAGCTTCCTGTATGGTCTTAGAAAAGTCAGTTAGTGTTTTCTCAGCTTTTGATGAGTAATAAACATAACAAACATTTCACAGGAAAGCTGTGTTAAGTAAACTAATGTTATGTGAAAGAGATTTTTCATCTACACAGTTATACAAATATTAGTTGATAATAAACACATAGTTTATTTAAACCCTATCTTCTTATAAAAGAATATAAGTTATTATAGAAATACTAATATACAGAACTCAAAGGTATGAGAGAGAGGGGAAGGGAGAGGAAAAGAAGAAAAGGAGAGAGAGAGAGAGAGAATGATGAGGATATGAATGTATGAATTAATAAAACATGGCCCCAGTTCAGAAGCAGTTATTCCTTTTAGCATGGCTCTGTGAGTCTGAAAAACGGAAAGGTTTTGATTTGACAAAATCAAATTAGATTTGACATAATTTTTGTTAGCAGTAATTTGTGTGGCTCTAGAGGGAGGCCTCTTGTTTCAGTTTCAGTTCATTTTATAATGAGAAGAAAGGAACACAGTACAGACTCATTTTTATTTAGGTTATCTGGATGACTGTTATTTGAAGTTGTTGCAAGTAGGAGTGGATAGTAATAATAATGTTTAATAGTGCTAATAATAAATGTTGATAGTAGCAAGTGCTGTAACTTTATATATCAGTAAGCTAGTATATGATTGATTTTGGCTTTGATTCTAAAGTCAATACTTTTAGCCATATTTTAGTCTAATTCTGAAGTTCTTGGATCATACATTCTTATTACTTAAGTTGGTAGACCTTTTACAGTCGTTAAATACAATTTTATTCCTATATATTTGTTTCTTAGGTTGAACAGTGTCACTTTCTGTGCTTAATTCTAAGCAGTCTGATATTTGCAGCTACAAGGGAGGATAACAGTACCTACCTTGTACAATCATGGTAAAGATAAATGAGCTCTCAGTGGCTAGCATTATGATTCTGGTTATTATTAGTTCTTTATAAATACTTCATGTATATGAGAACGCACTAAGTGAATGGTTACTTCAATATAAAGCAGTGAAAAAAAAATTTTGGGGACTTAGTTTTGAATAAATTAGGAAGAATAATAAGTTTCCTTAACTACAACTCAGATTCCATGCTGGTTTCCATTATGGGGATGGCACTGTACACAGGATATGTCTTCATGCCCCAGCACATCATGGCGATATTGCACTACTTTGAAATTGTGCAGTGACCAAGACGCGACCAGGATCCGGAGGTTCCTCGTGGAAGACCCACCCTATGAAGCTGGAATGAGACTTCATCAGATGAGACCTCTTCTAGATGTCAACATCACCAACCCTATAAAGACTAAAATTCATGAGTAGAACAGGAAAATCATCCTGACTCATGTGTTGTGTTCTTTATTTTTAATTTTAGAAGAGGCTCTTGTATAGTAGTTTTTGTCTATTTTAACATTATAGTCATTTGTACTTTGATATCAGTATTTTCTTAACCTTTGTGACTGTTTCAATATTACCCCGTGAAAGCTTTTCTTAATGTAACTTTGAGTACATTTTAATTGCCTTCTATTTTTAAAACCCGAAGTCATTAGTTGGGCTCTACTGTTCTTGCTATTGTATGGCATATACATCTGCCTGGATATATTTCTACTCTTGACCAAAGTTTTGTAAGAAACTACAAGATTTAGGGCAGGGGGTTGGGGAGGGAGGACATTTTATTGAGACCTACTTACAAAAGACTTACCTGTAAGCTTGAACTCAGGAGTACAGTTTTAGCTATCTAGACTCTAACAGCTTTTGCTTTAAAACTATTAAAGTGTTTCTTAACAATGAATAAGAGAGGACCTTGCTAAAGTTAAAATAGGGAACATTTCACCATTTAAATATTTAATTCTTATGTGGACTTATTTCCAGAAAACTTTGGTGGTGATTCTTCTGACAAAAGGTAGCATTAGTATGTAATGCTTATATACCATAGAGTTTTAATAGAAGGTAAATCACTTTTCCCGAGGGCCACTGTTAACAGTGTATTTCCTTAAGTTTAGTTTCAGTGATTGTAATGGGTGCTGCAAATGCATTTGCATATTGCAATAAGTTATGATGAGATGAATTGTTATTAAATTATAGCAAAAAGAAGTATAAACGCGGTTAAAATCCTTTCACTCTTTGTATTTTTTTTAAGATTTTTATTCCTTAAATGTAAAATGACTACCTAATTTTTTGATGTAAATTCATTAAATTCAAAGAGAAAAAAAATCAGCTGATGTAGCAGTATATCTTTCCTAGATGGTTAAATATGACCCAGTATTTGTATTTCTGAGTTGATTGCTGTGGGGAACCAGATATGCCATAAGTATATCTGAACGTGTCTCTCAACACAAAAGTATTGCTAATTAAAAAAAAAAAAATAGGCATTATATATTTTAACATGCCTGCCAGCACAAGTTTTGCTAATTTTTAAAAATTTAGGTAATTTTGGCCCTAAATGTTAAGGACTAGGTTTTTGAAGTATTTTTTAGTCCAGAGGTCTGAAGAAGTAATATATAAAACTTTAATTTTTTTTTTTTTTCTTTTGGAGACAGGGTCTCGCTTTGTTGCCCAGGCTAGAGTGAGTGCCGTGGCATCAGCCTAGCTCACAGCAACCTCAAACTCCTAGGCTCAAGCAATCCTTCTGCCTCAGCCTCCCGAGTAGCTGGGACTACAGGCATGAGCCACCATGCCCAGCTAATTTTTTCTATATATATTAGTTGGCCAATTATTTTCTTTCTATTTATAGTAGAGACGGGGTCAGGCTGGTTTTGAACTCCTGACCTCAAGCAATCCGCCCACCTCGGCCTCCCAGAGTGCTAGGATTACAAGTGTGAGCCACCGCGCCTGGCCTTAAAACTTTAATATTTTTAAAGAGTCAGTTAGGCTGGGTGTGGTGACTCACGCCTGTAATCCTAGCACTCTGGGAAGCTGAGGTGGGAGAATCACTCAGGGTCAGGAGTTCGGTACCAGCCTGAGCAAGAGCGAGACCCCGTCTCTACTAAAAATAGAAAGAAATGATCTGGACAACTAAAAATATGTATAGAAAAAATGAGCCGGGCATGGTGGTGCATGACTGTAGACCCAGCTGCTTGGGAGACTGAGGCAGGAGGATCTCTTGAACCCAGGAGTTTGAGGTTGCTGTGAGCTAGGCTGATGCCACGACACTCTAGCCTGGGCAACAGAACCAGACTCTGTCTCAAAAAACAACAACAACAAAAAAGTTTATATCATCACAATTAGATAGGAGTGGTAAGGATAATATATAATTACTTAGTTTTGAAGCATTTCAAAAATTAGTGTGGTTATACCTGAGCTATATTTGTATTATCTGAAGCAAAATAATGAATACGAGCATTTTACTTAGGATTTTTTAAAATTAATGCCCAGATTTGGGTTTTCTCCATTGTCCCCCATACAGAGTCACTGACACATGAATGTCTAATATCTCCCTAGTGAGTTGAAGACAGGAAGATTTGAGAATCACCTGTTTAGATGTGTATCTGGATTACCTATCCTGGCCCTCAGAAATCATTGATTCGTCCTCACTCTTTGCTGAAATCCATTAAATTGCTGTTGTGTAACTGATGATTGTTATGAACACTGGCCTGTGAGACACACAGAAGATAAGTTTAGCCTTATAGGAAGTCATTTTTTTCCCATTGTTTTTATATTACAGGAAATCTTGAGGAGAGTCAGAAAGAGAAATAGGAGCACATCCATTGAGAGGTGATCAGGGAGTATATTCTTAACAAGTGGTGCAAGCATCTCATCTGTATGTTAGTAAATAACAAGTGGGGAGATCATTTTCACTTTATTTGTTTAAAATAAGGTATTTATTACACAATTCTCCATGGAATACTTGTATTTCTGTATATCTTGCCAGCAGATGCACTGACTGCCTTAATTCTAGAATATTTTCCATGGATGTTTTATGATAGAGAAGATAGTGTCTCCCCCCAGAACAAAGGGCAGATGTGCTTAGAGCCTTAGAAAATGGAAAGTGTCTCCTTCTGGAGCGAAGGGCATTATAAAAGACTTGAGTTCCATGTGCTTAGGACTCCTCTCCTGCAATGCAACCCTCTGCATATACAGATAGCACCTCAGTCTCTCTGCATTGCTCTGTGGGAACCGGGCTTGGGAGCTAGAATAAGAAAATGTTGATACTTTGGCTGTTCTGAGTAATGCAATCCTTTGCTTCTGACCCCCAGGATCTCATGTTTTCTGCCAGTATCTACAAAACTGGGTCAGGCTAACTTGTTAGCTTGCAAGTACAGTAAAATTTCAGGCCCTTCAGTTTTTGATAGTTTTGGTGATGAGGATGGGGTGCTGGCAGACATGGTCTTCTGGAAGAGGAAGGATAATGGCCTCACAAGCCAGAGTTGAGGATGAGACAACTCCCTAGGATCCAATAGTAAATGTTTTTGCCTAAGTATTGGGGGTGTTAGGGGAGTAAGATCCTCCAACATCCTACTTATTAATTAGGGGCTGTGCAATGAGAAGTAGGATGGAAATAAGCCACCTAAATGGTGCCTTGGTTGTTACTGTGCTGTGGGCAGGTGGAAGATGGCATTTTATGACAATGGGACAATAGGCTTCATAGCCCTGGACTAAGGGTAGCGTGGCTATGGCTGCTAAGCCAAAGAATCCCCAAAGCTGAAGTAAATAGTGTCATCAGTGAGGAACACGCTATTCAACACAGACCTTCGGGCGGTCTGAGAACCTTGGATGCTCATTCACATGAGCCACAAGTGAGTGGCCACTTGAAACTGAAATTGAATGCAAAGCCTCAGTTTCCTCAAAGAGACCTGCTTTCTCCTTCGGTGCCCTTGGTCACTCCTTCCCCTCTTACCTTGACCTCAGCCTCATTAAGGAGAAAGATGGTTAAGAGTGATAGGACCCAGTAAGCACCTGCTTGAGTGTGCTGGGAAACTGCACAGAGGGGAGGGATTCAAACCTCTGGCTCTGTTGGATAGCCACCCAAGGCACTATCCTTCCCAGTGCCTTGGAAGGAGAGGGCACCTGAATTCAACTGACAGGGTGTGGGCAGTTTTGCAGTGGAGAAAATAAGTTAATGTGACCCTGTTGTATGGGGCCCCCTGGGGCTATTTAGTGTACAAGTGTTGCAGCTTCTACTGATAAATATATAATTGATGTTGATGTTTTACATGCCTGGCCTTTGAATGAGTATGTGTGCCAGATGTGATTCTACTGACTGGGAAGAGATGCGTACAGGGAAATATTAGTGCCTTTGGAGCCCAACAATCCTAATTACTCCTTTGAGCTAGGAGTCTCTGTGACTAGAGATTTAACCAGCTAGAGTCTGATGAAAAGAGGCATCCTCCATCCAGAGGTGCTCCTTGGAGAATTGACTCCTTGTCCCCCAGGTATGGCTATCAAGTGTCCCTCTTTTGAAAAGCAGCTATTGCTTTGCTACTTGGCTGTTCTCCAAACTGACCCATGGAGGCCTTGTGACTCTGGCATGATAGTCCCATTTTTGTGTGGGTCAACTGGACTCCAACACAAACAAGGTGGGAGAGGCCAAACATACTTCATTGTCAAATGGAAACATCATATTCAAGAATGCAGCTGACCGGCCGGGTGTGGTGGCTCACGCCTGTAATCCTAGCACTCTGGGAGGCCGAGGTGGGAGGATCACTCTAGGTCTGGAGTTCGAGACCAGCCTGAGCAAGAGTGAGACCCCCGTCTTTACTAAAAATAGAAAGAAATTAGCAGAACAACTAAAAATATATAGAAAAAATTAGCCGGGCATGGTGGCACATGCCTGTGGTCCCAGCTACTCTGGAGGCTGAGGCTGAAGGATCACTTGAGCCCAGGAGTTTGAGGTTGCTGTGAGCTAGGCTGACACCACGGCACTCTAGCCCAGGCAACAGAGTAAGACTCTGTCTCAAAAAAAAAAAAAAAATGCAGCTGACCTGGCTCCAGCAGTATCTCAGCTTTACATATAAAAGTGGCTGTTATCTCTCTGGGGATATTTCATTGCCTGTTCTGCCACCTGAAGCAAAACTGCTGGTTCAATGAGGACCTCAATTCACAGTTTACCTAAATGCCTGGGCCTGGTCCCTGGATTGTGTGGCTAAGCTGTTTGGCTAGGCTTAAAATCAATGGTGTCCACTGAGCTGCTGCTGCTGTTCAGCCTCGGTGCCAGCTCTGCAGGACCAAACACGGGTGTGGTTGCTCCACTCACTGTGCAGAACTCAAGGCTGGTCCTCCGTCCTGGCCAATATTCCATTTGATAAGGTTTCTTATGTTTTCACTGACTTCTGGGCTATAGCTGTTGGCCCAGCAGTTTGAAAACTATAGACTGGTAGGTTAAAGACTCCCCTCTTTGGGGCCACAGACTGTGATAACAAATCACAGCTGCTGATTGAACTGTCTGGCTCACACTGACATAGATGGGCACAGTAAGGGCCAGTTCTCTGGTATTGCTGCTGATCAGCACTGCACTGCCCACATCGCTGCCATTACTGCCTGGATTCATCATCATCCTGGACACGGCAACCCATCCAGCATCACAGGCTCGGCACAAAGTAAAGGGCTATGGGATGCAGAAGCTACCTGTGAGCTAGACTTGTGAAAAGTGCTGCAGTGAGGGGGTCCCATAGGGTGAGCCATCATTCACCTGCCCCCGCCTTGCTCCTGGCAAGTTGACTACATCAGACCACTGGCCTCTGAGGGATATGCATTTTGCCTCAAGCTGTTTATACTTTTTCAGGCTACAGTATTGCCTTTCCATCCTGATCAGCAGATTCCAGACATACTGTTGTAGACCTTGAATCTCATCTGTGTCATGTTTTTGGCTTTCTGGACCATTTACAGCTTGACAATGGTGTGCTTATTGTAATAAATGCTACTCAATAAAGTGCTGATAGTCAAGGTATTTGATGGACATTTCATACTTGCTACAATTCGTGGGCATCTGATCCTGAATATTGAAATGGTCTCTTCCAGAGTCAATTCAAATAGATTTTTGACTCTAGCTCCCCTATCTCCTGGTGCACATACCTTAGTAAGGCAGTTTGGTCACTGAATGCGGCTGTGCTCAGAATGAGATCATCTCTCAGCCACTTCCTGGTTGGTGATCAGGATGATCTACTGCTATTTTAAAACTTGGGATTTCTCCTTGGCCATGATGCTTTTCTGTCCGCCAATGGCAGCCCCAGGCCAGTGGATTGGGCCTAGGGATTTCAAACTCACTTCTGGCTCAGCTGCCTGGGTTCTCCGAGACGGCCCTGCATCAGAAGGCTGGTCACCACTCGGCTGAGCACACTGCTTCATGAGCCACCCAGTGGTGCTTGCAGGCCAAAGTGGGTGGCATAATGAGACTCTGTAAGTTTCATAAAAATACCTTATTCCATTTGCACCTGATTCTTTTGGATGACAGATCTGAGTGTGAGTACAGATGATTGGGAAAAAAGGTGAATTGGAGCCACTGGAATGGAACCAACTGATTTTGTGGTGATGAAGAGACAACAACTCCAACACCTGAGCTGAGAGTTAGATGCTAGAAGGGGTTAGGAAGGATCTCTAATAATCTTTTGTCTTTCAGAGCTACCCCTGAGTCCTTCCTCAGGAAGGGAAATGCCCAGAGGCAGCTCTCCCAAACTGTTGTAAACCCCTGAATAGTAAACCTGCTGAATCTGCCATCTCCTCCAGACAACTCTGACCATGGATTTGATTGTCATTCCCCTTCACCTTAGCAAGTCTATCAGATGAAGTGGAGGATAGCCCCAATGTCTGTGGCTCCCATGCCAACCACCGGTGAATGCTCCTGGATGTCTTCCTTGCTGCCATTCCCATTGCTTAGTCATTCTGTGGAGTGAGCGAATGCCCCCTGTCTGATAGCATAGACAAATAGGACAGTTTGGATTGACATCCCTCAGGCAATCCCACCAAAACCAGGCACTAGACTCAATTATGCAAACTGAACTGGTAGCCCTAAGGCTTACCAGCTTGCCGGGAGAGACTGTTGGAGGAACTATCAACCCACGCCCTCCCCAAGACATCTGCCCACTCAGGGAGGGCAACAACTGCAAACAACACTTGCTTTCCATGGGCACCATGTGCTCCCTTGGGACTTCATTTCCAGTGGAAGCCAGGAGTTAACTTGTCTGTCCTGAAAACACCCTTAGGAGCAATTGTAAGAGCCCTTCAAATGTTTAAGAAAACACCATTGATGACTCTCAGATGAGCACAAAGATCTCTCCAAAATGAGGCTATTCTTAGTTACTATTGTTACTATTCTTAGTTACTTAGTGATCTCCCCCAAAAGATAACCCATTTGTTATTTATGCACACTGTGTTGGCAGTTATCCCTGCAACAGTAGTCATTCACTTAGAAAAAGTGCTAAACGTTCATCTGAATTTATTAATGACACCACTTTGGCCCTGAAAGGAATTCAGGTCAGCCACAGCTCACTAGCCAGGGTAGTTATGGGTGGGAGAATTGCCCTAGACTTCCTCCTCAGATGAAGTCTGTGCAGTCCCTGATTACACCTTGTTGTGTCTGGATTAATGCTTCCAGCCAAGTGGAAAGGTGACCAGAGAGACTTAGGGAGAAAGCTGCTTGACTTTCTAGGTAAACCCTGATGGTGTATAGGATGTGTTAAACTGATTGGGTCCAGGTCCCTGAGGGCCATGGTTGAGGTTAACACTGCAAGGTTGCCTCATCTTGCTGTGCAGAGTCCTGTTGATAGTCATCTTAATTAAATGCTGTGTGAGACAAATTGATTTGGTCTCAGCCTCTGTCAGACTAATTAGAGTGGCTGATGGAGTGACGTAATCATAGAAAAATTTTCCACAGGCCAAGACTGTAGAAATGGCACAGACTTGTGGATATTACTGGGGGAAAGTTCTCCCCAGGTCTCTCACATTTCTGCGTGTCTTGTGAGCAGTGGCACTGGTTGTCTTTGTTCTAGACTGTCTCTTCAGGGATGTTTGTGTAGGGAGCAGCCTTGGAAGATAGAGATAGTGTCTCCTTCCAGAGCAAGGGACAGGTCTGCTTAGAGTCTTGGAAGGTAGATACAGTGTCTACCTCTGGAGCAAAGGGCAGGCGTGCTTACTGTCTATCCAGGGGTCCTCAAACTTTTTAAACAGGGGCCAGTTCACTGTCCCTCAGACCGTTGGAGGGCCGGACTATAGTTTTTAAAAAACTATGAACAAATTCCTATGCAGACTGCACATATCTTATTTTGAAGTAAAAAACAAACAGGCAAAAACACCCACATGTGGCTGGTGGGCCATAGGTTGAGGACGCCTGGTCTATACTATGAACAACTTTTTTACTATAAAATAATTTGGGGCCGGGCGCGGTGGCTCAAGCCTGTAATCCTAGCTCTCTGGGAGGCCGAGGTGGGCGGATCGTTTGAGCTCAGGAGTTCGAGACCAGCCTGAGCAAGAGCGAGACCCCATCTCTACTATAAATAGAAAGAAATTAATTGGCCAACTAATATATATAGAAAAAATTCGCCAGGCATGGTGGCACATGCCTGTAGTCCCAGTTGCTTGGGAGGCTGAGGCAGCAGGATTGCTTGAGCCCAGGAGTTTGAGGTTGCTGTGAGCTAGGCTGACGCCACGGCACTCACTCTAGCCTGGGCAATAAAGTGAGACTCTGTCTCAAAAAAAAAAAAAAAAAAAAATAATTTGGGTTCTCTAAGCTCAGGGGTCCTCTCCTTTAATAAAACCTGTTGTATGTATAGATGTCACCTAGGCCTTCTTTGTGCCATACTATGAGATTTGGAGCTTGAGCTAGCAGAGCAAGAAAATGCTGATATTCTAGCTACTGCTGTTGCTGTGAGCAATAAAGACTTTCATCTCTAACCCTGTGACCTTCTGTCTTCTGTCTTATGTGTATGTTAGCTTGCAAGTAGGGTAAAGTCTCAGACCCTTCATAGTTCTTTTTTTTTTTTTCTCTTTTTTTATTAACAAGCAAACTAATTAAAACCAAAACCACAATCACCTTAGAGTTGGAACAGCAATAAGTCAAATTGCTACTGGAGTTCACAGATGGACTTGGGGTACATGCTCCCTCATTGCGAGGCAAGATGTAGGCACGTGACTGTGCATTTAGATATATGTGTGATCAGGAAGAATCGGAGAAGTTGAAACCACTGGAGAACAGAAAATATTAAGAACTTTGCATCAGACAATCCCAAAGCGCTCTGTTCTTTTCCTCTTTTTTGCCTTCATTTCCCTTCAAGAGCTCTATGAAGCATTCTAGGTATATTTTACCTCTGTATCCTCTGTGGTTCCAGTACCAGCTGAACTTGTGACAGTCCCAAATTGCTCCTTCCTCTTTTTCAGTTTCTCATCATCTTCAGACTTTCTGGAGATTGAAGACACATTCAAACCAAATCTTTGAGCTCTTTCTTTTGGCTTATCAAGGTTAACCATATTGGTGTCAGGTGACAGACCTTTTGTTGGAACTGAAGAAATCCCAAACCTAGCTGCCCTCGCAGCTTTTTTACCCTCCAAGCTGACAGGTACACTGAGTCGTTTAGCCCTCTTCCGCATTCTCTCAGTCTGTGGTATTTCAAATGTAATTTCTACCACTTTCTTCTCTGCTGCCACATCAACAGTTTTTTTTCAGGGGGTTCTTCCTCTTTGACAGGAAATTCTATGGGCTTTGGTTCTTCATCCTCTGTTTTATCTCCCAGTACATCTTCTTCATTAGCCTCCTCTTCAGCATGCTCTTCAAGACATGCATGGTGCCTGTTCATGAGATCTTGTTTTATTCCCTTGGTTTCTAAACCACGAGCAAGACATTCTTGCCTTAGTTCAGCAAGCTTCAGCTTATGGAGTTCTACTGTCTCTGTTGCTATCTTGTTACCTCTCCCCTTCATAGTTCTTTACAGCATTTATCTTGAATAATAAAATAGTAGCATGATTTAATTAAAGCATTACAATTTTTTTCTGTATTTGCCTTCTTGCTTTGTCACTTTCTAATCTTTGAATATATAAATGCCTTGATTTTATGTTTTCTTTATAGTTTACTTGGAAACCCCAGGGTCTTCAAGAGCATACCATGTGTTCTTATACATTTACCATTTTACAGTATAAAATTAAACTCTTTACTAAGCCAGATTGGTAAACTCTTCATGAGAACCATCTGTTTTACCTCTACTTCAGTGTGGGAAGGCTAGTTTTAGCAGCCCACTTGAGAAAAGATGGTGGCTTGGACCAACATGGTGGCACTGGAGGTAGAACCAACAGGATGTGGTGACTAATTAGATATGGAGGGTGAGGGTGAGGAGACAGCCCAGGTTTCTGGCTTGAGCCACTTAGTAAGTGTGACATTCACTAATACAGGGACTGGGAGAAAAAAATCAGGTATAGGGGAGATCATGCAGTAATTAAGTGGGTGGTACTTCCTTCCTTCCTTCCTTCCTTTTTTTTTTTTTTGAGACAGAGTCTCATTCTGTTGCCCAGGTGAGAGTGCCGTGGCATCAGCCTAGCTCACAGCAACCTCAAACTCCTGGACTCAAGCAATCTTTCTGCCTCAGCCTCCGGACTAGCTGGGACTACAGGCTTGTGCCACCATGCCCAGCTAATTTTTTCTATATATTTTTAGTTGGCCAATTAATTTTTTTGTATTTTTAGTAGAGACGGGCATCACTCTTGCTCAGGCTGGTTTCAAACTCCTGACCTTGAGCAATCCACCCGCCTCGGCCTCCCAGAGTGCTAGGATTATAGGCGTAAACCACCGCGCCTGGCCCCCACTTTTTTTTTTGAGACAGGGTCTTGCTCTGTCGCCCAGGCCAAGAGTACAGTGGCATGATTATAGCTCACTGCAACCTCAAACTCCTGGGCTCAAACGATTCTCCTGCCTCAGTCTCCCAAGTAGCTAGGATTACAGGCATGCACCACCATGCCTGGCTAAGTAAAGAAATTTCTTTTTGTAGAGATGGGGTCTTGCTGTGTTGCTCCGGCTGGATATCTGAACTCCTGGCCTCAAGTGAGCCTACCACCTGGGCCTCCCCAAAGTACTGGGATTACAGGCATGAATCACTATGCCCAGCCCCTCTTCTTTAGATTTTTTTTATCACCTGTGTAGGCATCCATAAAATAATATAGTTTTGCCTATTTTTTGAAATTTTGAAATTTATATAAATGGAAAATGCTTTATGTATTCTTTTACATCTTGCTTCTTTTGCATATGTTTGTATAATTTATCCTGCTGTTATATATAGATGTAATTCATTCATTTTTATTGCTGTGTATCCTAGTCCGTTTTATGACCATACACAGGAATTTGTTTATCTACTCTACTATGCTCTTTTATACTCCTATCAACAATGAATGAGTTACAGCCTTGCTCCTAATAGTGAAAAATTGGAAACAGCCCAAATGCCTATCAAAGGGATTGATAGGTAAATTATAGTACATCTATGCAATGAAATGCCGTATAATTATTTATTAAAAGAATAGGCTAACTTTATCTGAAATAACTTGGAAAGATGTCCATAATATATTGCAAAATTAAAAACTATTATTGGCATATAATTGTTCATAGCAGTTTCTTATCATCCTTTGTATTAATATTTCTGTAGTATCAGTTGTAATGTTTCTTCTTTTGTTTATTTCTGTCATCTCTCTTTTTTTCTTAGTCTAGCTAAAGGTTTGTCAAGTTTGCTTTTCTGTTAAAATATCAACTCAATTTCATTGATCTTTTCTACTGTCTTTTTAGTCTCTATTTTACTTATTTCTGCTTTGATCTTTAGTATTTCCTTCCTTCTGCTGACTTTGGGCTTAGTTTTTTCTTTTTCTAGTTCCTTGAGGTGTAAAGTTAGTTTGCTTGAGAACTTTTTTCCCTTAATGTAAGCATTTATTACTATAGACTTCTTTCTTAGGAATGCTTTTCCTGCATCCCATAAATATTGGTATGTGGTGTTACCATTTTTGTTTCAATAATATTTGATTTCCATGTTGATTTCCTCTTTGACCTATTGCTCATTCAGGAGTGTGTTATTAAATTTCTATATATTTGTGAATTTTCCAGTTTTCTTTCCTTCCTTCCTTCCTGCCTGCCTGCCTTCCTTCCTGCCTTTCTCTCTCTCTCTTTCTTTTCTCTTTTAGTGCGCTGTTACTGATTTTTGGTTTCATACCATCGTGGTGGGAAAAGATAACTTGATGTGACTTCAGTCTTCTTAGATTTGTTAAGACTTGTGTAGACTATACATGATCTATACTGGAGAATGTTTCATGAGTAGTCTTCTCTGCTGTTGGATGTAATGTTTTGTATGTCTGTTAGGTCTATTTGGTCTATATTCCTTCCCCACACAGAGGCTCTCTCTCTCTCTCTGTATGTTACACGATGTGGGCTTAGGGTAGGGGTGGAACGGCTGATGTGAAACCATCTTCCAACCCTCTTCGTCTTTTCCTATGTCTGCATTCCACCCAGGTGCTGTAATCTCTCATCTGGATTCCTTAGCTCTTGTGAAGGTATTTTTATGTGTGGATGGTTGTTGGAGTTGATGTTTCTGTGAGGGATTGAGCACTGAAAAGTGCTATTTCATTATTTTGCTGACATTGCTCCTATTTCAAGATAGTAGATTTTATCTTATGTGTATTTTGCCACATAAAAAATTGGAAAAAATATTGATGGTCTTTTAAAGAAATTTAAGAAGAGAACAAATATATAAAATAAAAGTACTATATTTTCTTTTAACATTTACTCAGATAATTTACCCTCTTGCTCTTTATTTCCTTCTGTAATACTGAATTTCTATCAGATTTTATTTCCCTTCAGCCTGAAGAACTACCTTCCCCATTTCTCATAGTAAAGAGTTGTGGAGACAAATTCTCTTGGCTTTTACCTTTCTAAGGCTATCTTTATTTTTTCTTTGGTTTTGATATTTTCGCTGAATATATAATTCTAAGTTGACAGTTTCTTTTTTTCTTTTAGCACTGCCGAGATATTTCTCCTTTGTCTTCTGACTTTCATTATGTCGGGGGAAAAGTCAGCCTTCATTTGCATCCTTTCCCACCTGTATATGATGTATTTACCAGCCCTGTTCTCTGGCTGCACTTTTTAAAGATCTGCTTTTTGCTTTTGGTTTTCAGAAGTTTGATTTTAATGTGACTAGGTGAGTTTTTTTTAATTCATCCTGCTTGGAATTTACTGAGATTCTTGAATCTTTGGATTGTTGTCTTTTATCAGTTCTGCTAATACTTTTTCAAATATTTCTTATGCCTCATTTTCTCCCTCCTCTGCTGCTGAACCTCCAATTATGTGTATGTTAGATCATTTGATATTGTCCCACAGATCTGTTCTGGTTTTATTTTTTTTCTCATTCCTTTTTCCTCTTTGTGTTCAGTTGGGTACTTATATCGACCTGTTTTCTGGCTCCATGATCTTATCTTCTGCTTTGTCTAATCTGCTGTTATACACATGTAATGAACTCACATCTGATACCATACTTTTTATTTTTAACATTTCCATTAGAGTTTTAGAAAATAATTTCCATGTCTCTGTTGAAATTCTCCATCTCTTTAAACATGTTGTCCATCTTCCCCACTAGATCCTTTAGCATTTTAATTATAGTTATTGTAAAGTCTCAGTCAACATCTGGAACATCTCTCGGTCTGTTTCTTTTCATTTCTTTGTTTCTCTTCCTTTCCTTTCTTTTCCTTTCCTTTCCTTTCCTTTCCTTTCCTTTCCTTTCCTTTCCTTTCCTTTCCTTTCCTTTCCTTTCCTTTCCTTTCCTTTCCTTTCCTTTCCTTTCCTTTCCTTTTCCTTTCCTTTCTTTCCTTTTCCTTTTCCTTTTATTTTTAAGACAGAGTCTTCCTCTCTTGCCCTGGCTAGAGTGCAGTGGCATCATCATAGCTCACTGCAACCTCAAACTCCTGGGCTCAAGCGATCCTCCTGCCTCAGCCTCCTGAACAGCTGACACTACAGGTGTGTGACACCACACCCCAGCTAATTTTTATATTTTTTGTAGAGATGGAGTCTTACTCTTGCTCAGGCTGGTCTCCAACTCCTGGCCTCAAGCAATCCTCCCACCTCAGCCTCCCAAAGTGCTAGGATTATAGTCTCTGTTTCTATTAATTATTTTTTTTATGACCATAGGTCACATTTTCTTGTTTTTATATGTATCTTGTGATTTTTAATTGCATTCTGGGCATTTGGTAGAAAAGAATAGTAGAGACTGAAGTAAATAATATTTACCTTCAGAAAGTGGCACATTATTTTGTATATCAGCTTATTAGAATGGGGGCAGAGTGAATTTGATCTGTGGTTGAGCTGGATGATTTGCAGTTTGATTTAGTTTTCCACTGGCCTTAAATGTTTAGAGGGAAGGATCTGGATTTTCTCTTTAGCAGGACCTGTGCCTTAGTACTGGTGAGCTTCCAGGGATCTTCTTTTGCTTCACAGCTCACTGTCAGCTTGTAAAGCTGTCAAATGTCTCTCTTTGTTCTATAGACCAGCTGCCCACCTTCCTTTTTAAGGCTGAATAATATTTCTTTGTATTTATGTACCACATTTTGCTTGTCTGTTCATCCATTGATGGATACTTGGGTTGCTTCTACATTTTAGCTGTTGTGAATAATGCTGCTATGAATATGAGTGTACAAATATTTCTTCAAGGTCCTGTTTTTAATTGTTTCAAGCATATACTCAGAAGTGGAATTGCTGGATCATCTGCTAATTCTATTTTTTGAGGAATTGCCATTTCCTTTTCTGATGATTTCCAGTGGCTATTCCATTTTACATTCCCACCAATAATGCACGAGTGTTCTAATTTCTCCACATCCTCACCAATACTTGTTATTTTCTGATAGATAGTATCTATCCTAATGGATGTGAGGTGGTATCTCATTGTAGTTTTGATTTAAAATTCCCTAATGATTAGTGATGTTGAGCTTCTTTTTATGTATTGTCCACTGTTTTTTTAAGTATAATTTTCATTTGATTTTTTTCCAGAGGATTATTTTTCTTCAGTCCTTAAGGACTTGACTCCTCACGTGGGCTTTGGTGGCAGTTGTGGGGTGGCACCCACATGCAAATTGTAGTGGGGGTGTTTTGTCGTTCCAGTCCTCATGTGAACAATTCCTGACTGCCTTGCTGGGAATGGCACAACTCATGTAGCAATGTAGTTTCAAATACAGCTTGGGAAGCAAATAGACATCAACGACACTGACTTCTAAAATGTCTCTGATGTTGCTATGAAATCCTAATGTCCCTGCTGTCCTTGAAATGTCCTCTATGTTTAAAATGACAAACTACTTAATGGCCTTGTTTGGGCACATACCAAGCATAGTCCTTGCAGTAGATGGGCTGCATGTGGCCATGGCCCTTTTTGGTACAACTATTGTTCTTTTTTTTCTTTTCTTTTTTTTTGAGACAGAGTCTCGCTTTGTTGCCCAGGCTAGGGTGAGTGCCGTTGTGTCAGCCTAGCTCACAGCAACCTCAAACTCCTGGGCTCAAGCAATCCTGCTGCCTCAGCCTCCCAAGTAGCTGGGACTACAGGCATGTGCCACCATGCCTGGCTAATTTTTTTCTATATATATTAGTTGGCCAATTAATTTCTTTCTATTTATAGTAGAGACGGGTCTCACTATTGCTCAGGCTGGTTTCGAATTCCTGACCTCAAGCAATCCACCCGCCTCCGCCTCCCAGAGTGCTAGGATTACAGACGTGAGCCACCGCGCCCAGCCTTATTGTTCTTCTTTTCTTTGTCATCTTGGAAGTGAGGACCTGAGAGAGCTTGCCCATTGGTTTTTAAGAAGTATCTTTAACTTCTGACATTTCTAAACAAGATTCATTTTAGAAATACTTGTCATTTTTAATGGACTTGATACAACTCTATGCTTTTTCAGCTGTGGACAGTTGAGAAAATTGATTTCTTTTTTCTTACTTGATTCAACTATGTTATAGATAGTCATCAGAGATGACATTAAGCTTTGCTTTTTTGTCTTATCTTTTTAAAAGTTTTTTGAAATTGCTAAACAGGGACAGGTAGGGTCACTGATTATTTGTTGTGATCAGTATAAAAATGCTGATTTATAGATATTTCTGGTTTGTAAATGCTAAGTATAAACACTTGAGTATGCATAAAAGTAGAAACCATTTTTATGGCCGGGCGCAGTGGCTCACGCCTGTAATCCTAGCTCTCTGGGAGGCCAAGGTGGCCTCATTTGAGCTCAGGAGTTCAAGACCAGCCTGAGCAAGAGCGGATCATTTGAGCTCAGGAGTTCAAGACCAGCCTGAGCAAGAGCGAGACCCCATCTCTACTATAAACGGAAAGAAATTAATTGGCCAACTAATATATATAGAAAAAAATTAGCTGAGCATGGTGGCGCATGCCTGTAGTCCCAGTTGCTTGGGAGGCTGAGGCAGCAGGATTGCTTGAGCCCAGGAGTTTGAGGTTGCTGTGAGCTAGGCTGATGCCACGGCACTCACTCTAGCCTGGGCAATAAAGTGAGACTCTGTCTCAAAAAAAAAAAAAAAAAGAAACCATTTTTATTATGGCAATAAAAATGCAAGTAACAATTCCATGAGAAAACCAGAAATACAAAGAGTACACAAATTAAACCACAGCTACTTCTACTGTAGTACCAACTATGACAACATTTTTTCAGACTTTTTAACTGGAATATTTTTAGTCATTCAGAAAAGTTGAAAAGTGGTACAAGTAACATATATATAGCCTTTGCTTAGATTTACTAATTGTTAATATTTTCTGACAATTCTAAAAAGTTTCAACATACATTTTATTTGGGAATTTGAGAATTATAAATTGTTTCTGCTTTTTTTTTCTTTTTCTTTTCTGTTAGTTTTCTTTTTTTGGCAATTAGTAACAGAGCTAAAAGACACTATGACAGAATTAGAATTAGTCAGTACCAATCTCATGATATCTGCCTCTTGTGACACCTTATCTGATCATTTAGGGCATGGATTCTCTTGGATCATAGCAAAAGGAGAAGAGGAGAAAAACGAGAGAATCTTTCCTCTATAAAGTGTCTTTCCACCTTTTTGATGAGTACTTGATGGTCTGAAGAATTAACCATGTGCATCAAGGCAGAGTGAATTCAATTTTCTTTTCTTCTTATCAAGTGAAGAAAGTTCAGCTTTTCTAGGTTGTTCTGGTATACTGTATTATCCATCAGAAAAGTTCGCTAAGATTTTGGATTCTGTTATATTTCCCACAAACCTGTCTTCAGGATTAATAGTTCACAGTATCCTCATTCAGATGAGGAGGATTGGTGCTGGAGGATTTATGATATCTAACCTAATTTTCCATCACCATACCTTGACCTTGGCCTTATAAGTTGTAGCCCATACAAAGCAATTGATTGCTACCCTACAGAGGCAAATGACCCTCTTTAACTCTAGAGCAATAGCTAATAAGGTCTTGATAACTGTGATTTATCCACCGTCAGCTGTGATCGCAGGTGCCTCTCTGAAGCTGCCTCTGATTGATGGATGCGACCTGCATGATGGGAAGTCAGTTCCAATGGCTTTCTCCTTTCATCCTTAGCCCCGCCAGGGCTCCTAGAATGGGATTGATGAAGCCATTTTTCTTTCATTGTGGTCTTCTGTAATGAAATATGGTAAAAATTCATCTTCTCTTGAGCACGCCATTTTTTCCTTGTCAGATCTGCAGTCTTTCCTTGACTGAACCAATTTGTTATCTACAAAAGCAGTGGCCTTGTACATCCCATTTGATTCAAGGAGCTCTGGATTGGCCGAAAGGAGTTTTCTTCTAGAAATTTTAGGGAGTCATCTCTTTCCTTAGCTAAGACATTGGTTTTCCTTTTAATGAATTCAAGAGAAAAATAAATGTGTGTTATTGGCAACCCTCTAGAATACTTCAAAATGTCTTATCCTTCTAGCATAGTTGACCAAACCTCTAGGCAAGTTATGTTAGTAGAAACCAAACCCAATTTTTCTATATGTCCTGGAGTTGATAGATACTTTAGTCATTAGTAGAAATGAAGATGGGAAAGTTTGATTCTCATTTATTTATTTATTATTTATGAGACAGGGTCTCACTCCGTTGTCTTAGCTAGAGTGCAGTGGTACGATCATAGCTCACAGCAACCTCAAACTCCTGGGCTCAAGTGATCCTCCTGTGTCAGCCTCCTGAGTAGCTGAGACTACAGGACTGTGCAAACATGCCCAGCTATTTTTAAAAATATTTTATAGAGATGGGATCTCACTATTGCCCAGGCTGTTCTTGAACTCCTGGCTTCAAGTAATCTCAATACCTCGGTCTTTCGAAGTGCTGAGATTATAGCCGTAAGTCACTGCACCAGCCTTCCTCATTTAAATGAATCATTGCTGATGAATGTGTGGAACCCTCAGAGTCAAGCTTTTTGTGCTTCTGGCTTGTCCAAAGCAAGAGCCTACTATCATGTCCTCTAAGGTATTGGATCATGAATAATACTGGATTTAATATTAACATGTGAAAGTAGCTGTGGCAAGAAGAGAAGATCTTATTTCCTGATATTCAGCCTTGCCACAATTACACAGTTTTATGTTATTTTTCTCACTGGCTATGGTTTGGGAGTACTTGAAATATTGCAATCTGAACCCATATTTATATTTGTATTTATACAGATTCATTGCCAAAATAAATTGACATTAAGCATCTCTTGGGCACAGGAAAATGAAGACCCCTTATATTCAAACAAGGCAGCATGTTTTGATTGTCATATTAAATGTAGGGCTTCTTATTGTCACAGATGATGTTGATTGCAACATGATGATAATTGGTTCTTAGGCAACATTGTACATGTGACCCAAGATACCTTACTATTAGCACAAATGGAATCACAGCAATCATAATGACTTGAATGACTCTGGCTCTTATCTCATCCACTCCAGCAGGGCTTCAATCTGCAAAATATTTCTGGGAGTTCCCAGGAGATATCTACCATGTGCTCATAAATTAACACTCTCCAGCCTGCCACCACTACTGCTTTGCCACCTCTGCAGTTTGCACTTTGGGTCTTGCTGTCTCCTTTTGGGTCCTAGTGCCAAGTGTCTGAGCCCCTGGTCCTGATATTGCCCCTGCTGCCCCAGGAATGTTCACAGAGCCAGAGCTATGTGGCATCTGTGAACTCTCACCTTGGAGCTTGGTAGTGTTTGCACTCAGCTAGAGGTCACAGAGCACTGTGTGCCCAGAGCTCTCCTTTTTCTGGCACCTGTTCTCCAAAGGACCCAAGTATGGGTCCACTAGAGGATGGGCCTGGGGAGTGTCACCATTATTAACATAGTCAGGTGACAATTATTGAGCATTTACTATGTGCTTAGCTGTGTGATAATCCCTTTAACAATTATTCTTTAGGGCTTATTCTATAAGCCCTTGAACAGAATCCTTTTAATTTTGTACAAAGTAGATTCTATCATCATTTCTATTTTACGAGGAAGAAACTGAAGCTTCAGAGGTTAAACAATTTTCTCAGTGTTACCCAGCTAACACCAGCAGTCTGACCTCAGAGTGCACTATCTTAATCACTAAATCCAAATGGCTGACACTGTGCTATTCTCAGCATCATTCCCGACCCCTCATAACTAAAACTTGTTTATTGCATTAGTTCATAGTGCCTGGTTCCTTCCTTGTAGGGCAAGTTTGGATCCTCAGCTTCCTACCAAATAAATTGTAGTTAAATGCTTTCACAGATTCATCAGACATATACAAATTTATATTAATTTAGCAATAAACACAGCATTTTTTTTTTCTCAAAAGATACTTTAGTCTTTTCTGCAAATTGGCTTATTCTCACCCACATCTCTGCTACTTCCCAACTTTGGTTCTGACTGGGCCACTGCCCACTTCCCTCCTTATGCACAATGGTTTATCATTGGCAATTTTATTTTCAAAGACAGGCATTATTTGTAACCCAGCTTTCCAGACTGAGGGAAAGCCTGTTTTTTTTCAGCTATCTGTGGGATAGTTTTGGTTAGGTCTCTCTATCTCACCTCATAGAATATGTATAAAATGGGCCTCATCCCAACATCCTGTTTTTAGGGGTAGGACTTTTATTCTACCTTTTCCCAGGAATGAAAATTCAGAGAGGTCTTTGACTCAGCCACCCAGTCTTCTGCACAATGTTTCTCTCCACCCTAATGCATGGCGTTATGCCCTGGGGTTTGAGGCCCATGTCCATAATCACATGGCATCCTACCTTGGAAAGTCTTCCACTCATCCCAGGTCTAACTGGCTTACCTTTATCACTCTAGCCACTTACTCCATGCCACATCTGGACCTTTCCAGCATCTCAGAAATCTAAAGCTTTGGGATATGTTCCTGTTCCTTCACCTTCCCCGGGCCTGCTCACTGCACCCCGTCTTCCACATGAACCACTTCCCACACTGTTGCAATTGCCTGTTGTGATACGGGCTGCTGGTTCCCCTCACTGTCCATTTCTTCCTTCTTCTGTAAAGATGGAATTTTTCATTCTTAACTGGGCATGTGGCTGTCCTTAGAATAAAGGCTCTATTTCCCTGCATCCTTTGCAAGTAGTTGTGACCATGTGGCCGGTGGGATGTGAGGGAAAGTGAGGTGTGCAACTTCCAGGTTGTGATTTTTTTTTTTTTTTTTGAGACAGAGTCTCACTCTGTTGCCCAGGCTATAGTGAGTGCCGTGGTGTCAGCCTAGCTCACAGCAACCTCAAACTCCTGGGCTCAAGTGATCCTCCTGCCTCAGCCTCTCGAATAGCTGGGACTTCAGGCATGTGCCACCATACCCGGCTAATTTTTTCTATATTATTTTTAGTTGGCCAATTAATTTCTTTCTATTTTTAGTAGAGACAGGGAATCACTCCTGCTCAGGCTGGTTTTGAACTCCTGACCTTGAGTGATCCTCCCACCTTGGCCTCCCAGAGTGCTAGGATTATAGGCGTGAGCCACCGTGCTCGGCCAGGTCATGATCTTAAAGAGAGAGGGCAGGCCCTTTCTTCTTCCCTTCTTTTTCGCTCAGCTGATGGGAATGTGAACGTGACAGCCAGTCATCCTGAACCTTGTAGACAATGGCAACCTTCAAGGGATGGTGCTGTAGCAAGACAGAGAGCCTTGGTCTCTGGACAGCCTCACAGAACGGGCAGCCCTGCAGCCCTCAACCTACATCTAGACTGTCTCATGAGTGAGAAATAAACATCTTATTTAACTTCTATTTTCTGTGCTTTATGGAGCTGAACCTGTATCCTAATTAAAATCCTATTGTTATTTTCCCCAGTGGTCTTAGTCACCATTTGTATTAGCCTAATTTACCACTAATTTGTTGGTTCTAGAGATGGAACTGGAAACAGATTATTTTTTTTCTCCAAATGAAAGGACCTTTACGATGACACACTACCCAGGGCATGGACAGAACACAACCCACCTTAGTGCTGCCTTCTGTCTTGCTAGGTCCCAGTGGGGAAGGGAGGGGAGGGTCCCTAAGCAGAAGGGCAAGGGCATATAGGGCCAGGTTCCACCCACAGTGACAGTAGAGAAGGGAGGGGAGTGATGTCCCAGTGGGCCACAGGTCCTTGACAAAGACCAGTTATGTCTTATCCTGCTGGCTGAAAGAGAGAACCATGCCAGCAGATTGAAACTGGCACAACAACCAGGTGCATGTCTTGTTGCCTTAGGCTGTTCCATTGGGCTCCCCTTGGAGGGGCCAGAGGGTGGGGGCCAGACTCTGGGAAGAATTCATGCCGGTGGGCTACATCAAGAGTGTGCTGGTTGGCCCAGCGGGTGGCTCACGCCTGTAATCCTAGCACTCTGGGAGGCTGAGGCAGGAGGATTGCTTGAGCTCAGGAGTTCAAGATGCTTGAGCTCAGGAGTTCAAGACCAGCCTGAGCAAGAGGGAGACCCCATCTCTACTATAAATAGAAAGAAATTAGCCAAACAACTAAAAAAAAAAAAAAAAGTGGGCTGGCAGTTAGGGGCTAGGCTGCACAATCACATTAAGGGTGACCAGACATTCAGGAGCTGGGGCTCCCCAGGCAGTGATGACTCATCAATCCTATAAAATATATGGATAAAAGCCAGTTATACAGTTGTATTAAAAACACCTTTCCACTATACCACCCTATTCCCCTTTTCCTCATTGAGAAGTCTTCTGGCTTGCCATTTATTTTCAAGTAGCCCTAATAGGAAATGCCTGGAAGAGTGGGTGACTTCTTAAATTGACCTTCAGTCACATTGGTTGACTTGTGTTTTCATAATGTTGAAGGTGCATTTTTATGATCCAGTCTGTGGAAGGAGGCTAATGAATCAGTACTTTCCACACACGGGGCTGAATGTGACTGCTGAGGTGAAGATGAGGAGGGCTGAACCGTCTCACAGGAGCAGGGCTGCGTAAGTGCCTAAGTGCATGCTGGGAAGACCAAAGTGCACCCACGCAGGTTTTAAATTCAGTGTTGCAAATAAGTATTTTAAAAAGCAGAATACTATACAATATTTTTGCATTTATTCTTTTACTTTGGGTTAAGTTAAAAAATCATTTACTATTGGTTTACCATTAGTTGTTAAAGACTTTAAACATATGGAGAAATAGTGATGAAAAACCCTGAAATATAAGTTAGCCTTGATATATGAGCTGTGCAGTGGGTTGGGGGAAGAAGGCCCTTTTGGAGTGTCCGGGTGCTGCAGTCTGGTCCTTGTTCTCATTCTGCGGGCGGGCTGTCACAAGGGGGTTAGAGAGACTGCAGTGTTTCAGGGTGGTCAGTCTCAGTGTTGTTCCCTTCAGAGTCTCCTGCTAAGGGTGGGAGGGTCGTATTTTGTTCCCCCCTCCGGGTCAGGGCTGGGCGTTCAGTCCAAAGTTAGTCAGGCTGTAGGTTGGTCAGTGGTTTATGATATGGCTTGATACCAAGGCTGAGCCCACATTAGAACGATGGTGACCATACTGGAACAAGCAATTTCTTTGTCTTAAGAGACTCAAGATATAGGGAGAGTTATTTGATTGTGGGAGCAGGAGCTGAAAATACACACAGAGAGAGGGCAGTGCACAGATGCCACTGGCCCTTAAAGCCACAAGCATGCTAATGTCAAGAGGTAGAGAAAGGGCATGTGTAGTTCCCAGCAGTGTAGCCTGAGCTGTGTCTCACCTGTGGTTCACAGGTGTTCCTTAAATGGAGTTTCCCAGGCAAGAGCATCTGGGAAACAGCACATCATTTAATTCATCTAACTTGCCCTTCTGGTGAGTCACATGATGCTTATTAAAGACTGAGGCTTCTCCAAGAAGCTTGTCTAACGTTAACTTTGTGTTGCCTACACTTACTGGATAACAGAACTGTCGCCTGGTGACATCTTTTTTTTTTTTTTTTTTTTGAGACAGAGTCTCACTTTATTGCCCGGCTAGAGTGAGTGCCGTGGCGTCAGCCTAGCTCACAGCAACCTCAAACTCCTGGGCTCAAGCAATCCTGCTGCCTCAGCCTCCCAAGTAGCTGGGACTACAGGCATGTGCCACCATGCCCGGCTAATTTTTTGTATATATATTAGTTGGCCAATTAATTTCTTTCTATTTATAGTAGAGATGGGGTCTCGTTCTTGCTCAGGCTGGTCTTGAACTCCTGAGCTCAAACGATCCGCCCACCTCGGCCTCCCAGAGAGCTAGGATTACAGGCTTGAGCCACCGCGCCCGGCCTGGTGACATCTTTTGTAACATTTGTGTCC
>VSMD01140051.1:0-10309 GCA_008750895.1 Mirza zaza | reverse complement strand
CCCCTGTGGAAGCCGGCTTGCCTATTCCCTGGCCTCCAGGGCGCCTCCCGCTCAGTGATCCTATATGGCTCCGTTTCCTCTTCAATGTGGCTCTTGACACCAGGAGGCATCTCTAAGTAATTCACGCCATCAAAAGGATACTTCTCTTAGGGCTGAGCAGAGGCTAGAATGGGAAGGTCTTGGGACCCTAGGTGGGCAGGGTGCCTGTTGACTGGGTGCCAGCTTTGGATAGGAGAGCTCCCAGGTACAGCTGCCCTGAGGCCAAGACCTCCCATTCACTCATGCAACAAATATTTACCAAGCACCTACAGTGTGCTAGGCACTGTCCCAGTCTCTGGGGATACAGCCACGAATAGGAAAAGCCCTGCCACATTGGAGAGGCTGTGGAGAAACTGGAACCCCTGGGCATTGCAGGTGGAGGTGTAAAATGGTGCAGCCGCTGTGGAAAACAGTATGGCGGCTCCTCAAAAAGTTAAACGTAGAATTACCACATGATCCAGCAGTTCCACTTCTTTGGGTATAGATCCCAAACAACTTAAAGCAGGGACTCAAACAGATACGGGTACACCCTTGTTCATAGCAGCATTACGCATTTGCAATAGCTGAAAGGTGGAAACAATCCCAATGTCCGAGGATGGATGAATAGCTGCACAAAATGTGGTACAGGCACGTAATGGAATATTAGTCAAGCTTAAAAAGAAATGAATTTCTGATTCATACTATAACCCGCATGAACCTTGAAAACATTATGCTAATTGAAATAAGCCAGACATAAAAGGACAAATACTGTGTGATTCCTTTTGTGTGAGGCATCTAGAGCCATCAGATTCGTAGAGATAGGAGGTAGAATGGCTTGGTTGCAGGAAGCGGGGCAGGGGAGTGGGGAGTTAGTGTTTAATGTGTACCAGGTTTCAGTTTGGGAAGATGAAAATGTTCTGAAAATGGATGGTGGTGTTGGTTGCGCGATATTGTGAATGTGCTTAATGACACTGACTTATACGCTCAAAACTGGTTAAAATGGTAAATTTTGTATTATGTATATTTTGCCACAACTAGGAAGAAAACAAAACAAACAAAAAACAAAGCAAAACAAAAACCTGCCTCATGGAACCTACGTTCCCCAGGGCTGCTCCGGAAAAGAGCTTATTAAGGAAGAGTAGGCCGGGTGCGGTGGCTCAAGCCTGTAATCCTAGCTCTCTGGGAGGCCCAGGTGGGCGGATCGTTTGAGCTCAGGAGTTTGAGACCAGCCTGAGCAAGAGCGAGACCCCATCTCTACTATAAATAGAAAGAAATTAATTGGCCAACTAATATATAGAGAAAAAAATGAGCCGGGCATGGTGGCACATGCCTGTAGTCCCAGTTGGGAGGCTGAGGCAGCAGGATTGCTTGAGCCCAGGAGTTTGAGGTTGCTGTGAGCTAGGCTGACGCCATGGCACTCACTCTAGCCTGGGCAATAAAGTGAGACTCTGTCTCAAAAAAAAAAAAAAAAGGAAGAGTAGTTAACTCTCCCGCCTCAGAGCAGGGCCTTGGAGCTACTCAGGGGTCTGCAGGAGAGGCCAGGAAACAGGAGGTGACACAAGGTTCCCCTCACTCTCTGCACCCAGGACAGTGCCCCTTCTGTTTTCAATTTTGAGCACATCAGATGAAATTTTGTTTGAAAAAAAGGCCACTAATGTTTAAGAATATCTTTATCTTTCTCTTTTAATTTTTTTTTTTTTTTTTTTGAGACAGAGTCTCACTCTGTTGCCCAGGCTAGAGTGCCATGGTGTCAGCCTAGCTCACAGCAACCTCAAACTCCTGGGCTCGGGCGATCCTTCTGCCTCAGCCTCCCTAGTAGCTAGGACTACAGGCATGCGCCACCATGCCCGGCTAATTTTTTCTATATATTTTTAGTTGTCCAATTAATTTCTTTTTATTTTTAGTAGAGACGGGGTCTCGCTCTTGCTCAGGCTGGTTTCGAAGTCCCGATCGCTCCTTGAGCGATCCCCCTGCTTCAGAATGCCAGGATTACAGGGGTGAGCCACCGTGCCCAGCAAGAATATGTTTTTTTCTAAACTGCCGCCTTCCTTCTCTGAACCAGCCACGGACCGAGGGATGTTTCCATGAAGAATGAGCAGGTGGGGGCCGTTGTGCGGAAGGGCCCGCTGGGCAGGCAGGGGACGGGCACAGACGGCCGGGATCTCACAGCCCTTCTGCTCTTCCTTTGGGCTGGGGGTGGGTTATCAGATTTTTGGTTCCCTCTCCTCCCGGAGGGTAGGGTTCTCAGCTGAGTCACCTCTGGTCTTGCCCAGGGTTGGGTATGGAAGTGGCATCTGATTTGGGCAGTGGAAACCTTGGCTGTAAGACCCGGCTCTGCCTTTTATAAGATACTTAATGTCCTAGTCTGTTTTCTTAGCTGTGAACTGGGGATGACCCAACACCACCCATCCCCCAGGATAGGAGGTGTCAGCACAGCACAGCACAGCACCGTGGTGGCACAGGGGCCACGCACACAGGGAGCTTTAGCGCTCAGGCCCTAAGGCTCAGGGAATGGGGGCTGTGGGCCCCAGCTGTGCCTGGGAGACCCGGGGCGGAGCTCTGAGCCCTCAGACCTGCCCAGCCAGCCTGGCCAGTCCCAGTGCTCACTTGGGGTGCGGAGGGGGCACCCTGCTTTCAGCCACCCCCAGAACAAACAGCTTGGAGAGCTTGGGACAAGACATTGGAAATGCTTTTGAGCCACGTCATGGTTTCAGAAGCTGGTTTCCGAGGCCCTGGCCAGCCAACCCCAGAAGCCATCCCAGGCCCTGCCCAAGTGAGTGACCATGCCCCGCAGTGCTTCCCCCACCCCCATCTCTACACGTGACAGTTCGGAGCCTTCCACACTGGGCTGCGACTTCTTGAAGGCAGGGACCCAACCTGCTCATCTCTACTTACCCAGCACATAGAGAGGGCTCAGTGACTGCGGTGAATCAGGGTGACGATGATGACAATGGTGATGATGACCATCACAGCAGCTATCTAGCACATGGCTTTACCACAGGTGTGGCACAGGTGCGTGTGCCTTGATCTAACCCTTTTAAACCTTACAAAAATCCTAGCAGGTGTGTACTGTTGCCAAGATCCTCATTTTCCATGAAGGGACGGGGGCACAGGGAGCTTAAGGATCATGCCAAAGGTTATACAAAGTGACAGAAGCAGGACTTGAACCCCAGTGTCTCTGTTTTCCCTTTTAACCACTACTCCAAACTGCTTGGACAAAGGCGCTTACCTCCCCTGCCAACTCCTCATCCATGGCCTCCATCGACATCTTGGAGGGGACTTCAGAAATCCTTGGGCCACTTTCCTACACAGGCCCTTGAATCCCTTCTGAGGTGTCCCTGGCAGGGAGGCCACCCCGAGACTGTGCAAACCTTATGCTGACGAGGGACTCGCCATCACACAGGGCGTCTTTTTTGGAAGGAACCCAAGCCTCCTTCCCTCCAACGTGGCCGCTACACATAAAGAACTGTCCCCTCCCTTCCCCTTGGGGGGCTCTTCAGCTCTCTGAGCTCACCTCCCTTCTCCAGACTGACAGCCCCCTGCCACCCTCTGTCCCCAGACCTCTTCCCTCCTGGTGACCTGCCCAGAAGGTTCCCACCTGGTCAGCGTCCTGGAGCCTGCCCCCACACTGGCCGTGCCCATGGCCTGAGGAGCAGGGAAGGGCCACAGCCCCTCCTTGTTCTAGGTCCCCTCCCCCCTTCCCTGTATGGCCAGCTCTCCTGGGCCTCACGCCCCTGGTCCACATGGAGCCAGTGGAAAACCGGCCCCCTTGGGCCCCTCAGCCTCCCACACTATGTACTTGGGTGACTCACTTTAGTGAACCCAAACATAAAATGTTACATTTTCCCTTGTAAAATTTCCTCTTTTTTTCCCATTCTGACAAAACTGTTTTGAGTCCTGACTTTGTCACCCCAAAGCCATTTACTGTCCCTCACAGGGCTGTGTCATCTGCAGCCCGGAGAAACCTCCCTCCAGGGTCTTCATTGAACAAATAAATACAGTGCTGAGCAGGACAGTTTTCTAGTTCTCTCCTCTATGCTTAAATCTAGAACTAATAAATGGGTTTGTCTCTGGTTAGACCACCCCCCCCAGAAGTGCTGACTCGGAGGCTCTGGCCTACCCAGATGACTACCTGTGGGGAATGTGACAGGCGGGTCTTGCTCTAGGGAGGGGTTAAGGGGGCTCCACTGACATCTCCTCTACTTTAGGGGCCTTGTTTCACTACTAATGATTTGTGTTCCATCCCCCCCCCAGTTTGAGGAATGTCCTCAAGGGAGGTACAGTTGGAAATCGGGCACTTTTTCTTTCTCTCTGACGTTAACACTACATGTGGGCCCCTAGCAGAGCAGAGTTGCTGGCTTGTTCATCCCCTTGCTCCAAATAGACCCCCCAAGGAAGCAAACCACCTTGGTGTTGACCGTGATTCCTTTACGATCACTGTGAGTCCCAGACTTCAGTCCTTCTGGACATTCTGACATACCCATGGGTGTTATCACAACTCAGGTACCACGTAATGTAAAAAATCAGTGGGCTCACTGAACACCTACGCTCACCCAGCCTCTCTGGCTGCTGCCATGCCCCCTTTCTCCCTGCTAAAATTGACTGCGGCTTCATCATCAGAATCCAACTTCCACGAGTTAAAATGCCCATTTGGTTTGTTTGTTTTGTTGTTTTTTGCTTTTTTTTTGAGACAGAGTCTCACTTTGTTGCCCAGGCTAGAGTAAGTGCCGTGGCGTCAGCCTAGCTCACAGCAACCTCAAACTCCTGGGCTTAAGCAAGCCTGCTGCCTCAGCTCCCAAGTGGCTGGGACTACAGGCATGCACCACCATGCCCAGCTAATTTTTTTTCTATATATATATATTAGTTGGCCAATTAATTTCTTTCTATTTATAGTAGAGACAGGGTCTCACTCTTGCTCAGGCTGATTTCGAACTCCTGACCCGCCTCGGCCTCCCAGAGAGCTAGGATTACAGGCGTGAGCCACCATGCCCGGCCTGCTTTTTTGTTTTTGAGACAGAGTCTTACTCTGTTGCCTGGGCTAGAGTGCCCAAGCTTGGGAGGTTTTCTTCTCCCCCTCCTATTGTTAGGTTTCCACGAAAATGAGAATTCCTTGAGGCAGCTTCTTGAGATCACCACTTTGGTCAAGCCCTGCCCCATTTCTGGCCTTGGGGACGTGTCACAAAATGAAATTTTGTAAACACTCTGAACTCTTTTCAAAGACCTTTGATATTGTTATTTTAGGTTATTTATTGCTAGTCTCCCCCATCAGGAGGAATGGTTTCATCATTTTGTAATTAAACTGCATCTGCAAATATCAACAATGGGATGTGTAACGTATTACACATGCACGGTATAGAGTAACCTATTGTTAAGACAGAAAGCTCCTGGTCTTGTGACCGATCCCAGCCCCCACCGCCTTCTCCGGGACGTGTGTTCTCAGCTGGTGTGGGAGGAAAGCCTTGTGTCTCAGAAACACCTGGCTTTTCTTTGAGGTCCCCGCACTGATCGGACTGCCCCTGCAGTCACCCAGGTGACTCCCGTAAGCAGATCTGGGGACCAAGAGGCCAGGGAGCCAGGAGGACACAGGCTCCCAGAGAAACAGGGACTGGCCCTGCCTTGGTGAGTGGGCTGCCCTCGCTCGGGCAAAGCTGAGAAGAGGGTAGAATTTGTTTTCAAGCCCACCCCCCCCCTCACTGCTCCCTAAACTGCCCCCTTAGCCCAAATACTAAATGGCTCTGTCCTGTCCTTTGGTCATTTAGGCCACCCTACCTAGGCCTGCTGTCCCCAGACTGTGTCCAGCTCAGAGTCCTCTCTCCATACCCATTCAGGTGTCAGCAAGTTTCACATTGGAACGGGATTTATTCCCAAATTCGCGCTGGTGAACAAAGGATGGAAGGATGGAACCACCGTGGAAGCGTTTGCAGCTGTGTGGCCAACCAGTCCGGGTGGAAAGGGCTTGGCCCTAAGCCTGAGAGCACAGTGTGCCTTGGACACTATGGTCCTGTGAGGAGCTCTAGTCCTCCTCAGGAGCAGCTGGACAGCATCTCGTTTATCTGGAATCACAGAGGTTCCCATGAATTACTTTTCCTGAAAAGTGAAACTTCAATTGCCAAGACACGATTTTAATCACTTTGAAGGGAAATCTTGCTAAAAGGTGGCCACAGCTCCCTGGTGACTTAAAACATCCCATTTTCCCATTGCAGTGGTCATTGACATCCCTGTGGGACGGACGATAATGGGACTGTGTTTCCATTTGCTGCTTCCTGACCACCTTCGCTTTTCTGTTGTCTACAAATCTGTCTCTAAAACCTTCTACCACCACCGCCCTTTGGGCCGTTTCTTTTCTTTTGCAGAGGGTTGAGAAATCAGATAGCCACTGTTAGGACAATGTGCTCAGTAGATATTAGCTGAGCTTGAGGCCCTGGAGAAATAAAGTACTTGGTTTAGATGCAGGGGATTTTGATTAGCAATTTCTTTCTTTTCTTTTCTTTTTTTTAAAAGATAGGGTCTTACTCTATCACCTAGGCTAGAGTACAGTGGCATGATCATAGCTCACTGCAACCTTGAACACCTGGGCTCAAGAGATCCTCCTGCCTCAGCCTCCTAAGTAGCTGGGATTACAGTCACAAGCCACCATACCCAGCTAATATTTTTATTTTTTGTAGATACAAGGTCTGACTATGTTGCCCAGGCTGGTCTCAAACTCCTGTTGCCTAGGCCTCAAGGAATCCTCCTGCCTCGGCCCCCCAAAGCACCGGGATTACAGACATGAGCCACTGTGCCAGCCTGATTTAGCTATTTCTAAAGATCTGGTTTCTAATAACTTTCAGTTTAGGGCTAAAATCCGAAAGGCAATGGGGCCCAAGACTCACTTGTACCTGGAATGGTCCTTAAATATATTTTTGTTGTCCCCTGGCTGGTAAGATGTTTCTATTGTGGTAACACTGCCAGGCAGGAGCCCATGTCTTGCTCTGCTTCTCCTTGCTATCTGTAGCCCTGCCAGGGAAGGAGCACTGCTGAGGCCCCCAGACCCGGAGGTGCCATCTGGCTCCATGAGGAGCCTCATCCAGAGGGCTGAGACAGGCAGCCTGTGCCCCTGACACTGAGCTGGCACCTTTCTCCTAGCATCTGTGACCATGACCATTTTATGGAACGACTCCATGGAGAGTCACAATCACCATTTTTCTTCAAAAAATAAATAGAACAGAACAGAAAATATCCAAGTGCATCACATGTCATGAGGGTAAATATAATTTTGACAAAATTTTTGCTTGGGTGCAGCGTGTCTGTACGTAGCTGTGTGTCGTGGTCAGGGCATAAGAGCTCCCGTGCAGTGTGGGCGGTGGTCAGAGGAGTCTGAAATACAGTGATCTGAGGCACGTCTGTCCTGCAGCTACATCTTCCAGAGATCGACCCCTGCCACCCCACTCCCAGCTGGGAAGCCAAACAGAATTTGTCCAGGGCTCTACAGCTGGCCTCACATAGAAGGGACAGAGGAGTCTGGGAAGCCTTCTTGGAGGAGGCAGGGCTGGATGCAGCAGGAGGAAGGGCACAGTCAACAGTCAATGCTCCCAAGGAGGGAGGAGAGGGTGGAAGGAAGGCTGGGAGAGGCCTGTGACCAACAGGACACCACCTTCTTGGGATGGCAAGACGAGGACTGAACAGTGGGGCAGGGGGGAGGGGGTGCAGGGGAGGGGGGAGAAAGATTTGATTTCAAAGACCCATTTTCGAAGTCCCTTTTGGGGGCATTTGGTAGCGAGGCAGTCAGGTGGGGTGGGACACCGTGGAACATTCCCGCCATCACAGAAAGTTCTACTGGACAGCGATGTTCTAGGATGGGCACATGCATAATTCATTCCAGGATGGCCTTCCCCCAGGAATGCAATGTCTTTCATTATTTCTATTACACCTGCGATTCCACATGCAAATGCTTCTGAGAGAGGCCCTGGCATGACTTAAGTACTCGCCGAAGGATTCTGGTCCCAAGGTCTGAAGAAAGCTGAGTCTAAGGAACCCCCCACCTGGCGCGGAGGGGGAGGGGCGAGGGGATGTCGGAAGATCAGACACTGTCCCTCACGGGGACAACCTGGTGACCTGTGAAGAAAGGAAAGACCCAAAGGCATAATTCATCCTCAGATGAGGAGCCGGAGTTTATTCACCAACAGTCCTCCGCGGGGGTTACTTTCCCTGTTTCTAGCAAAAGCAGAACGAGAGGCCAACGCAGGCCTTTGCAGAGGCGCCCGCTTGTGAACCCGCCCCCTCCACCCTCTACCTCTGCGCTGTGACCAGGCCGGCGGCTCTATCCATCCCCTCCCCACCACTGCCTCCCAGAACCACACGACCGACCCCGGCCTAGAGATCCAAATACTGACTTGCTATCCCACCAGGAGCCCAGAGGGAATTGTCACCACCTCACCTGCTCACGCCCACGCCCTCACCCAGGTCAGCACCCTGTGAGTCACCCCGGGCTCCTCCCCCCGCCCAAGGGCACCACAGCTTGGCCACCTCTCCACTCTGCCCTCGTGTGCGCAGCTCACTCCTCCCCAGCCCTGCCCTAGCCGGGGCCTGGGCCTGCCACGCCTGCGCTACGGCATGGCCGCACTGGCCTCCCTGCTTCCAGTCATGGCTGCTCTCCAGCCCCGGAGGGTCTTGCCCACAGATGAGCCACAGAATGACCTGGGGAGGCGTTTAAAATCCAGATCCTGACTCAGTAGATCTGAGCTGAGCACGTGCATTTTGCGAAAGTGCCGCAGGCGATTCTGATGCTACTGTTAGTCAAGAACCAGGCCTCCTCCTCCTCCTCCTCCTCCTCCTCTTCCTCCTCCTCCTCCTCCTCTTCCTCCTCCTCCTCCTGATTACTAACAACAACAAAAACAACAATTAACATTTTTTACACACTCACATGCGCTGCCTCACGTAATCTTCCTGGCCGCCTGTGAGGTAGGAGCGATCACCTATTCCCATTTTACAGTTGTTGAAACTGAGGTGCAGAAACTCCCACAGCTTGTAAGGAAAAAGACCAGAACCCAACCCACAACCCCTACTCTCTCTGCTCTCCACACCCTTTTACAAAGTCACCCTGGACACGGGGCTCCCCCTCCTCACACCCCTGAGTGATAGTTCTAGAAAAAACTGGCCATGTGGAAACACAGTCCCAATTTCCCTCTCCATCCCACCTCCCACTAATAGCTTCTTAACTCTAAAAGAAATATTAATATCTCGATCGGGGTAGTGGTGACATAGTTAATACCTATGTAAAAATTCACTGAGATGTATACTTAGGATTTGTGGCTTTAGATTTGTTATTCCTCAATAAAAAAAGATCCTGAAAAAATTATCTTAAAAAGAACCTAGCAAATGTGAAACAGAGAAAAACATGCGTGCACCAAAGAAACTGGGAAAAAGCCATCACAGTTGCAGCAACTGTGAAGAATTCTTTCTGGCAATAACCCAGATAAGACAGGATTAAGAAAAGACCCCCAGCACTAGCCCACAGGACATGCTCAGAAAAGACCAGGTTTGGAGAGGGCACTGGTGGAGGCATGTCCCGTGCAGCACTGACGGGAGGACCCCAATACCTTGGGCTCAGCCATGATCAGAAGCACAGGCCAGGTGCTGTAGCAGCAGCAGCAGCGACACAGGGGCTCTGAGGGTCCACAGGACTGTCACTGGGCCAAGGGCTGGACGCTGCCCCAAGTGGAGGTCCATGACAGTGAGGGGCTTCTCCCTAAGGAAGCTGGGGGATTTCTGCACCAGGAAGACAGTCCACCCCCACCAAATCCAGCTGCTGGCGCATTTGGTGCTCGAGGGTACAAAGAGCCTGGCTGGAGTCACCTATGATCCCAGCTCCTACCGTGAGGTTCAGGGGAGCAGTGCTTGGCAAAACAACTTTGAAATCCATCCTAAAAGGACAAAGAAATTCTGAGAAAACAGTGTGAAGTACACTTTATTCTAGCACCTATTGAAATATATTTAAAGAAAGTGTGATCAGCACAGATGATGCTGGTGCAGGAAGAGACAACTCAGTGGACCAGACCAGAGAGTCCCAGGGCAGACCCAGGGAGACATGGAAATGTAAGACTCAGGCGGATTGAATATCGGAAAGGCAAGGAGAGATATTTTAATCATTGGCGACTTCAGGAAAAAAAAAAAGATAACCCCTTAACTAGGCCGGGCACGGTGGCTCAAGCCTGTAATCCTAGCTCTCTGGGAGGCCGAGGTGGGCGGATCATTTGAGCTCAGGAGTTCGAGACCAGCCTGAGCAAGAGTGAGACCCCATCTCTACTATAAA